>DWPT01000596.1:0-22863 GCA_018251895.1 Agathymus mariae mariae
TCGATCTCTCTTTAAAGTAAATTCTAGCAAATTTATTCTACAATTATTTCTTTGAACAAGGCTACGTAGACGTGGTGTAGATATATACCATCGGAAAAATTGCAGACATCTACCAGAGTTAACAGCTGATCTTCTTTATCACTGTGTATAGGGACGTCAATAAAATGTATCTGCGTACCGTACATAAAACGCCACGCCTACGCTACGAGAGCTTCCAGGATCGACTTTACCATACGTTAATCTCGAACGAATCAGTGGAAACGGCGCTGAGTCATTCGTGTTTAATATCAACTGTTTATTTACTTCCTTTTATCGTCCGAACATTTTATCAATCAAAACAAACGAGCTCAACCGGCTTAACAACGGACAATCAAAATGAGTCTATTGTATTTTAGTACAGTTCACGAAACAGCTCCATCGATCCCGGTAAAGTCGTAGTATTAATGCTTATTTTATGGTGATCTTTTTATTTTACAATAGAATGTATATTTGAAATACGAATATATACACATATTACTCTACGCAATCATACAATAACAAGCATCGTTCATTGCAAGCACCTGACCTGTATAGTTTAGAGGCGACGCCTGCCTCGTACAAATGTTACTTACTTCAGACATGTGCCAAAAACAAATACTGATGGGGACAGAGATTGGCTCATACGAACGAATGTTCGTTGTAATAATTAGAAGAGAATATTTTAAGGACCTACCCCATGGGCAAAATGGATACGTATTTTGGTTAGTCTATTGGCACGTGCTTCACGAGCAAAAATGTAAGTCGGACAGGTGTCAAGAGGTACAAGAGGGTAGTATGAAAACATAACCCGTCGATACATCCTTCAATTAATTACTTGAATTGGGCAAACGGTCCTTAGTAATTTAATTTTGAAACTGTTCAAGGTTCATGGAAATTAAATATAGCATAAAGTATTTATGTGTTCATTTTAATATGTTATTGCTACGGTACGTTACATTCGATTACACACGCGGTGACCCGCAATGTGATAAATCGAACTTTTAACATATTTTTATATACGTAATTATTTACTGATGGCATTCAACGGAATGGAAATAATAAGTAAGCGCATAATTTAAGTTATGTAGAGTATATTAAAAATGCATTCAAAAGACCAACACCAAGAGTAAACAGTGAAATATCAGGAAGCATACGTATCGTTCGGACAATTTTACAAGCTGAAGCGTTACATACATCTTGTCTAATAGGATAATATTAACATAACTTTAAGGTACAAGATATTGCATGGCATTTGAGAACAGAATGCACGGTGAAAGGAGCAAAAGAACTTAAAATGTACATGACGTCACTACCATGCAGTAGACGGATTATAATTATATATAAAATAAATCTTTACTGATACGAGCACTACACATGCCAAGTGATCTTTAACTTGATATAAACCTTTGATCTGTAGGACTCCGGCGCTATGTGACTGTTAAACACCTGAAATATACGATAGAATGCAATGCTTCCTCTTCGCCACACACAAACACACAAATGGACAATGTACATATACAAATTACAATCGTACGGTTGGAGTTGTTAACAATAAATGGGTTTCAAACACACCTTAACAATATAAATGCAACAATAGCACATTGATATATCCAAATAATAATTTTCGAATGATTTATTTGTATTGAAAGTTTAAGTGGTGCTTTGTACAATTCATTGGCGGTTGTCTATATAAGTGATTAAATAAAGGTTGAGTTCGTTACTTTAACACTTGAGTTACTCGTGTGTTGGACAGTCAAGTCAAACATGCGAGCAACAGCGTTAACGGTTACATCGGACGTTGTTATGTGTGTGTGTGTGCGTGCGTGTGCGTGTGATCTGTTAAAACATCGATGGGCCACACGCGCTAGTCAAATGCTTTCGACTTTACTTCATGGAAACTGCTATCGGCGCTCAGCTAAACGAAACACACAAATACACCTCAATGCTGTCTTTGGTTCTCAGCAACCATCGGTTATTCCATATACTATGTTGGATTGTATGTATCCGTGCGTTGATGCTTTATTTTATGACATACAATACTAAATTTCATTTACCTCAAGTCCAATGTCCGTGTTATAGACCGATAATATGTTCCCAGGAGCAACTGCATATACAGATCGCCCATTCTTTGTAACTAGTGACCGATTCAACAGATATACTGACTACATATGTTATCTGTTTCTAATCGAGCCAATACTATGAACGAGGGGAAAGACTCTTTAAAACTATTCTAAAGACAACCTTGTCCCGGGGAGTTTCCGCCGCTTCTTCGAATCATTAATTCCAATTGCTTCAAGGTAAGAAAGTTGAGGCAACAACGGCACAACTGGACTTTACAAAAGACAGATGAATATGTATCTCAGTGACTGTGTTGTCGTGTTGTAGCTCGTCGGTGCGGGTCGTGTGTCGCGTGTGTTATACATTGATGTGTCGTGTCGGCTCTTAAACACTCACGGGACTAGAGGGCGGGCGCGGCCAAGCGGAGGGCGAAGCGTCGTAGTCGTCGTGCACGGACGAGTGGGAGCCCCCGCCCGGCGAGGGCGAAGGCGCCGCGCTGCCCGGACCGTAATCCTTCCTAGAGCCCTTCGGGGTGCCGCACTGCTCCTCGCCCGATGCTGCAATGTTTTGCGTTACATATTATTACAGTACAGTAGTCACTTGTGGGTAGTGTATTTATCCTTGTCTTCTACCAAAAGGTTATCTGGAAGAGATCTGGTTCAGCTACAATTTCATATAAGTCACTGTTTTTTTCCTGTACAATAAAGAACTTTTGTATTGTATTGTATTTATGTACCTACTAAAATTTTAAGTGTTATAGAGGATTCTTCAATGTATACTTTTCCACTGGTCACAGTAAAATGTCCTTATTTGAAATTGTAATTGATATTTTTCTCGAAGCTCCTATTTCTGTTTGTTTTCTTTTAGACTTGACTCAAATAAGAACTGGGCGTCGTCATTGGTGTCACGCACAATCGGAACTATGTTAATACATTCGCGTGAACCGACCGCACTCATCGTTAGCTGACAAGTACGTTTATCGTTCCCGAGCCCGCACAGGTATAATTAATACTGTAACGCAATAATATTACAATAATTAGGCGCCTACGGAAGCCAGAAAAGACCCGTGCAATCTTATTTGACGCGACATGTTATGATCCCGTATATATTTTTCCCCATCTACAGATACTGAATGCGCTCAATAAATTATATGTAAGTAAAACTATAGTCAATGATAGCGATTTGGACAATGAACGGCGTACGTCGCAAGGCGGCCCTACGACCACCGTTTGTTCACACATTATCACAATCCAGAGAACTGTGGGTGTGCCATGCAGTGTACACTCCAGACTGCCTCAAACTACTTAGAGTCGCAGGGCGCGTGCCCCGTGTCCCGTGCCCCGCAGCGAGTCGCTAATGATCTGTCACGCACAGGCCCCAAGGTGCAATAACAAAAAAGTTTCACTATGATTGAATGACAGTAATGAAAAAACTTGTGATGTACTTAACGATTCCGTTATTAATGTTAAAGCTCGTCAATAACTACCAAAGAAATAAAAGAAAAAAAGTCGATTCACAAACACGAGTGTAAAAAGTTTCCTCTTCACTTATTATCATATAGATTATGAATCGGTGGGGGGCGGTGTTGCGTGGTACCTGCGGACGCGTTGCTGAGCGTGCTTTGCTGGGAGCCCTCGTCGAGCGCGCCCTCGGGGCCGGTGGTGACAAGCGCGGTGGCGGGCGCCGGCGGGCCGTTGTCGTGCGGCTCGCCCGGCGCCGTCGGCGGCGGCATCGCGTCACCGGGTGGGCCCATGTGCCGCGTTACCGATGGCTAAGGAAACATACCGCAACAATTAGACAACTTAATATGTGAAATACGATCCTGTAATAACCAATCTAAGTGGGAGTCTTTAAGAGGAGTGTGAATAGGTTTTTATAAGTGAGTGCATTCAACATCTTTAGACTTCATCACCACTTATCATCAGGTGGAATTGTTGTCAAGCATTAAATTATTAAACGTTAATTTTATGTAAAACAAAAAAAAATTTGGGTAGCAGCATTAATTTTTTATAGTACTTCTTCTTGAATGGTTTCTATTCACAAACAGAAGCATTCATAGCCCGACGGGCTTTGTCGATCTCAACTGATTGACCGAGTTAAGCAACTTCGGATGCTGCCTGTATCGGGATAGATGACCGCTAGTGGTGATGTTTCTTGGTCGCTTCCGATCTTATAAAGATTCGGTAAGCGGTCGATTATCTTCTCGTTAAACCACACGAAGCCCTTTTGGAAGGCATAAGAATCTCCACCGTTTGGGTTGACCACTAACAACTCTACGAATCCGCACGGGAGCAGCGTGCTGGAGTATGCTCTGTACCTAATCAACGACAAAGAGACATCGCTACCGTGCAGTGGGCTGCTAATGGGTTCATGCAAAAGCTTGACTACTTCGCCACATGGATCAGACCATGAGTGTTGATGTTTACTACAATCTACAATTCGATGGTCGATCAATTTGTTGGTGGTCCGAACTGAAAGGCTGTATAAACAACTGACCTTCAGCGGCGGATAGTGTTGCGACGGATGCGGCGGTGGTGGGGTCGGCCTGTACCCGCCGTACGGGTACGGATGGTGGTTGCGCGGCGGGTAGCCGACGTACGGCTGGGGCGGATAGTGTGGCGGCTTGTACGCGCCGTGGTGCGGGTACGGCTGGGGCAGCATGGCGGCGGGTGGAGGTGCGGCCGACGGGGTGGGCCCCCCGCCGCCGGCGCGCGACGTCGGCCCGCTGCCGTCCGACAGAGACGACGACGGCCGCGGTGGCATCTGTACGTTCTGCGTGCCTGAAATTGACGATAGTCTGCTTGTTGAGTACAGTGTGTACTCATGAGAACATCGGGTACAGTAGGTTTTGTACACTCGACGGACAGGGTTAGCGGCAGTCATGAATAAATACGGTCACTAAACGGAACTCGGCACCTGACCAGTTATGGAATCCGCCGCTATGACTCAACACGCGGCCACTCGCCCTGCAACGGACCCTAACTCACGGACAGGGGCTATGGCAGATCTCACTCGTGTTTCAACCGTGGTTGAGACTAGTATCTCTTTGATAGAATGTTACACGATTGTCGGTTATTATTGCAAAAACGGTGAATCCTCGTGAACAAGTACGGCCGTGAAACCAGCAATGTTGTCCAACGTCGAACATACCAATCAGTCTTCAATTCAAATGTATATCGAGCATAAATTTATAATTTATTTTATATAAAGCCATTTATGTATTCATATAAATAAGGATTTTTAATTTAATAGCTTCGACATGTTAAACGTTTAACGTTCAAGTAGTCTGTAGTCTACAATATGACAATTACCCAACAACAACAACACGACTAGTAAACCGCCGTTACTTCGTTTCAGACAGACAATGTGCATTTCTTCATTTTAATCAGATATTTGATAAAATTCAAGTCTGCCCCAATTTATTGTGAGGGACCGATTATGCTAGTTTTATGAATGCAACAGTTTACAGAAACATATCCATTTATTGCAATAGCTAAAGAAAAGTAATCATTTTTTTACTTGCTAACTGCTATGTCACATTAACAGGTATGGACAAATATCCCAGGATAGTTAAATAAATAGACGATCACTTACTCACGTCCCCGCAATAAGAGTCATGATGATGCGGGCGGCGTCGATGTATTTACCTCACTTACACTAATAATCCGAGAACAAACATATCACATAAAAGACACCCAACCCAGATCGAACCCGCGACCACTAGCTCGGCAGACAGGATCGTTACCAACTGGGTCCAGGGGGTCCTCGTCGGGGTTCGGCGCACAAATGAAAAGTATATTATAATGGAAACAATTTTAGTGATAAAAAAAATATCATCAGAAATTGTTTAGTGCTTCCTTGATGTCAATTCTAGAAGGTTTTAACTATTATGTTCTTAAACCTGTTTCTTATCACATCATTCTTTAGTCGTTATAATCTGTCACTGTCTGAAAACATGGAGACAACACGGCGCCATATCTCGGCGCACTGTCTATGAATACAAGAGGGAGGACGGACGGGCGTTGGTTATATAAAAGGCAATAGTACTCGCACTTGAATTAAATTGTATTCGAGAGTGCAAGCGACAAACGTTTCCGGGTGGCGTTGTGTATGATCGATCCGAGCGAGCGCTCTTCCTCGCACACACAATTTGAATAATACAGTTAACGAGGGCTCGCCTAAGCCGGGCGCGCATCAATCGAGAGGGCGGGAGACGCACCCGATCACTTTCGTTTTCCGTCGGCACGTGAGCCGCATGCACCGCTAGCCTGCGAATTCTCACTGCACTTTATCGCGTCCGTATATGTGCATACGACATGCACGCAACACATTGACCGAGGCCGAGATACGAACGCCAGTGATTTGCGACGACGAAAGTGGTATTGCAGCTTTTATGTAGGTCGATTTGATCTCACTCGTGTAGTTATGTTAGTGTTACGCGAAATGCCATGTGCAATGTTGCCCGGCTGAACGATTTAGATGTTACGCGGTCACCAAGAGAACGCTCACACCTGCAGCGATAAAAAATAAGGTCGTTAAGCGTCTGAGTAAAGCGAGGGCGACAAGTGGCGAGGGTCGTCTCTTTAATCATATCATTGGGCTATTATCGTGGCATTATATTGTGCGATCAGACGGCTGGCAGACGGCGAGGCGCCGGTGAATCATAGATAACAGAGTTGTGGCATACGCGCCCACCTATATAACTATTTGTTTACGGCGACCATTAATGACTGAGGAGCGGTAACGGGGCCATCCGGACTCGCGACTCCGGCTCGTAAAAATAGATCTCTTCAACAGTTTGATACCTAGCTCCACCTGATATGCAGGTATCAACAAGTGACTCTAAATGACACTCATATCTTAAATCATTTACCCATATATCAATTATATAGGTATCAATACGCCTCAACTTCTATGACGGGTGCAAAAAAATAGTTTATAATAGAGAAAGAAACTCATCTACCGATCCCTTGTAACAATAGTTAGCTTTGCTGAATACAGTAACATATCAAAAATACGATGGCTTTTTGTAGCTGGATATTAAATTGACCGAGAATCGAAACATACAAATAAAATTTTAAACTGCCCTTCGGATATTTAACAGCGTTGATTGCTTAAAGCAAGTCGAGCAGGTACTTATAAACTATAGGTACATAATTACACAGCACAATTTTTTTCTTATTCGTTTCGTTTCTCAAATCCGCTTTTCGCGATCTTCTCTACCGCGCAGGTACGTGTAATTTGTGGAATGAGCTTCCTGCGGTCTTTTCGGCGCGCTATGACATGGGGTGCTGCAAAAATGGCGTAAAATGAGATTTCCTTGAAGGGTGACGATGTATTGGTGACCCCTCTCGGGTTGCACATGGCCATAGGCGATGGTGACTGCTTAACATCAGGTGGTCCGTCTGTTTTTTCGCTAGTCCTTGGTCATAAAAAAAATTCGGGGTCCATTTAAAAGGCAATACTGTTTTTATCGAAATAACATAAGATACCATGGGCACCATTTACATGGTACAGTTACATTTTCAAAATACTTACAAAACTATTAAAGTAGGTTTGCTGTATGGATAATATTCCAATTTATTGGACATCCAATTTCCGATTTAGAAAACATATGAACTGCTTTTTAAATCATAAATATCAGTAAAAGGAAGATTGCCAACCGCATTCAGCTATTAAACAAGGACTGGATAGTATTTGTAAGTTGAAATCTTATTATTTTAAATACCGACGACCCCACAGCCCAGTTGGTAGTGATCCTGCCTGCCGAGCGGGGGGTTCCGGGTTCGACAAATAAATGTTTTTTCTCGGGTCATGGGTGTTTGTTATGTTATATTTGTGTATGCCAATGCCACCCGCAACACAGGGAATCTTAGTGCGGGGCTGTGAATGTCTAAACTTTTATTTATTTAATGATTTTTCCAAAACAAAAACAAAAAGTTCTGATGTGATGACACCACGTAAAAGTAAAAAATGCCATGTCGTTCTTAATGTAAAACATTTTTATTTTTAAGTTTCTATTTCAGAGTATATATCTCGTTTATTCTGCTAGAAAGGCCAAGAGTAGGTGCACATTTATAAAATTAATTTTGTCAATGTCAATCAAGTAAAAAATGTCCGTTATTTAGAATTTAAAAATGTTCGATATGCGTTTATGTGCACCTACCATGCAATGTAATATTCAAGGGAACTCGCACTGTCTACTATGTACGTTTATATGTACAGATGAAAATTTATATGACAAACGACAAGAATTGCTTCCACAATCAGCGTACGTAATTCTGAGCTTTGAGACCGCCAACGAAAAAGTTCTGATAAATGCACATTTCTCTAGATCTCTCTACTGCCTGTCTGTAACGAAACTTCTGATTTAAAACACATCAACGAAACAGCTACGGCTAAGGAACGCGAAGTGAAACGTCAATTTGATATCAATCGCGACGAGAATGAACGCGACCGGCGAATAGTTGTATGGTAAGTACTTGGCTATAAGTCGATTGGGTGATTAAGCTCGCAATGCATATTTAATGTGTGGTAATGAGAGTGGTCGTGGTGCGTAACCAGCTCTGTCAAGGGCAGCGCCCGTCACCGCTCGCGCCCCGCCGCCGCCGCCCGCGCTGCGCCGCCACCGCCGAGGTCTTTACTTTCCCGCCTCGTCACTACAAACCACTGTGTCGATTCTAGTTATTGACTCAGCGATCGTAATGACTTCGTATTTATTGAATTGAATTGCTAATCGACCGACAAGTATCCAATGTTTCAATATCTCACAATTTTTTGACGTTGACACACATCTGGGAGCAGATAAATTCGCTCGTATGATGCGAGATGTTTTTACATTTTAGTTCAAAATTGCTTACCTATACAACATTATCGATATATGAAACAACTTGTTCGGGCTTGCAAATTTCAAAACTAATAAAATCGTAAGTTCGTACGAGAACGCGCAGCGCGGTCTCCGAAAGCGCGGCAGACTACAATAGGTAGCGTGTATCATCAACGTGCATCACACAAGCGGTGATTCACTCGCGCTTCATCCACTTAAGTTTGTCGGCATCTCCGCGCCGGCGGCATCGCAACAGGTTAACTGAAGACATTCGCCATTTACTAAATTTTCCGGGTTAGTCATAACGCAGCTACACGACGTCACGCCACTCGTTGCACCTACATCCTACACGGTATCAATATCACGCATCGAGAATGCGGTAACGCGGAGCGAGTTATGTGCGGCGAGCCGCGTACCACCAGTAGCCCGACACATTCCGGGCGTGACGCGATCACACCGCAGCACGACGCTAGCTAGCTATATTGAATCGACACACCATAGTGTTGTTTCATAGCCACCAATGGGTGTAAATTGCATTCGACCTGATCGATCGCTGACTCGTAAATCTCTTACAGAATGTTACTTTAACGAGGAAGCTCCGGAAATCTGCGTAATATGGGGTAGGTAATGAGTTTTTGTTGGTTTGTTGAGTTGAAAGGTGTTGATATTTCTTGATAAAGTCAATACATAATTTATTATATACAGAAGCCGTCTGTTCAAAAAGTGTTAACCTCAGGAAACGGATTTATATGCGGTTCATACCAACACAGTGATTCATTGCTTTAGGGTTATTAACGTCTTATAAAAACAATTAGGTAATAATTATTACAGCTACTATAATATTATGGCATATAAAAGTAACATGTGATTGCGCATATGAATAAGCTATATATGTATCTAAAGTCGGTAGAACTTATTATTATCAAAAAAAAAAAGGTTCAATGTATGTTATTATTATTCTTGAGTGTTGTAATAAACCATATACATTTTGAAATAATTAAATATTAATAGATGAAATTAATTCTAGCAATGCTAAATTATGTTAAAATAAAGATTTAAAACTATTCAAATATCTGCGCAAACTAAGATGCGGGCGTTTACAAGTAAAGATATAACATTGAGCTTGGTATACTTTTAAGGCTGGTGTAACAAAAGCTACCATATTTGAACTCTACAACACCTTGACGAACACCTTTGTACGTGTAATGTTCTTTTAAATTGTAAAAACAATTCTCAAATATGGATAAGATTGTTGAAAATGAACAATTATACAACGTGATGTGTCTACGTGTTACAAACTTCATTAGTTATAATTGCAATTCACCTAGACCGGTTACCGATTTAAACTTAAATTTCTAAGTGCGATTGCGCAGAGAAGGAGAGAAGCAACACGCTTCATCCAAACAGACGCAAGTAATATCAGTGATCATGTCTACAATTTTTCATAGTTAGTTTTGCAATAAACTGTTAAGTATAGGTTTCGAGTCGGTGTTCAAACGGTACATCTCACTACGCTGCATAATCGTACAACAATACCAGGCTAGTCTAAAATAAGAGTTATCAGACGGCCGGCGCTAAAACCTACAGCCACGGTGACCCGCATTAAATCAGGTACGCACGAACGCAACGCAAACAGTTTGAATATTTAATTCTCGACGAACAGCCGCCTCGCGTTGTATCAGCGCCCAGTGTTGCCAGTATAAACAGAACGTACGACAATGGCGTTAACGAGACCGGCCTAGTTGAGGTAAACTTAGGGTTGCCAGGCGTCACCGTCTTAGTATCATGGCAAACTAATGATAAAACAACCTTATTTACATCTTCATAAACACTATTAAGGTCGTTAAATTAAACGCTTATTAACAATCACTCTTCAATTTCTTATTTTAAGTTAGCAGTATGAATAGAAGTTACATGATTAGCAAGGATTACAATAAAGTTCTAATATTTATTGCAACCATTGACAAATATATATGCTTCTACATAAAAAGCTATTTACATACGTTAAGCATTTACGATTGATTAAAGCAAAACTAACACAATACGATGTCTCCGTCAACAAACTTAACACCCTGTATGAATGCAAGACGCCTCAGTATATTCACGTGACAGTTAATAAAACGCAAGACAACCCTGGGCGGAGTGCGGCGTCACGGCGCCGAGTGTTTGCCGACCCATTTAAATTGATCACCGAGTACCTACAATACACACGTCGTATTACGTCGTGGCCACGTCCTGCCCGATACCTTTCCTCTTATTCTTAACTGACCTAGCATCACCCCATACGACAATAATATTGGATTAAGGTAATGAAAAATATAGACCATTATATAAATTATCCATTTCTAAATACATACAATAATTTACAATTGATGATAGTTTGAATTTTGGTTGTAATATGGTGCCGGTGAACAATTTCAAACTGAATGAACGGCGAGAATTAAGAATCTTTAAGATCTGAATAAAATTAGGTTTTCACATAAAAACAATATCGAGAAAATTGAAAAGCAAGTCGTCCCCTGTACGAATCAATTGCAAACATGAGGACATTGTAAAGAAAACGATTATGAACATATTTTAAACCATTGTTCAATAATTCATGTTTCTATTCATGTTCAAAATGTGTATATTTGTAACAATTTTATTTTCATTAACTGCATACATTTTACTTGCAACCGATATAAAAGTATGAATATCTAAACCTTATTTGTCGTAAAAGTCCCAAGAACGCTAACAGACATATGGTCACTTGAAAAGTTCATAATGAACAACTATAAATGTAATTTCCACACTAAAGCGTAGTATTAAACTCATTGCTCAAATCACACTCAAATACTAACAAAACGACACGAATACAGGCAATGCCTTCTCAATTTGCGCCAAGAATACACAAATTTAATAAGAAAACAAGCTTGTTTACATAGAATACTACAAGTGGCAGTGGTTGCCCCTAAACGTGCGGGGCTCTATAAAGGCTCGAATATAAAGTTAGTAGAGCAGTAGAGGTCAGCGAGCCGTTTCTCAACTCTGTATATAAAAAAGTTCTTTTTTTTTATAAGAAATAACTAACACTCAAACGGCAATCGCTAGCGCTGTACTGTACTATGCAGAGCTACCTGCGTAAAACGTATTTCATTCATTACTAAAGGGGCACTTCTAAATTGGTTTAAATTGATATATAACGATGCAATCGATAGTGTCTAGATTTACTTTAAAATCAGTTTGCTTGGAAATACATGTTTACAAAATTCGATTGAATTTTTAACGACATGTGGTCAAGGTTGAAAATCGCATACAAAACACGGAGTTCTTAGTTACATTTCAGATACAATGCGCCTTAATAATGAGGCACGCACGAAATGGATGATGATACGCCTCTGCGCAGTGTGCGCAAGAGTCATTTGTCAACGATGTAATATTTTCATTTGAGCACGTTCCTCAACAGTAGAACACGAGTGTGATCAAATTCACACCCTGCTGTCAACTCGTCATCGTATCGATATACTGTTTTATGGATACAACCTATTAACGGTATACTGTGGCGAACAGATCAAAATTGTGAAGACTTAGTGTGCAATATTATAAAAAAATAAATAGGCCTAATTTGAACTGTTGAATGTCTGACAAAAAGGTTGGACGGATATATAAATCAATCCACACATTGTTTCAGTAGCACCCGATGGAGAAGGTCGAATGAATCTGAACAACCCCACGGTGATGTATAACGCTTAAAACTGAACGGCTTGGACGATTCTACTGATGGGACGAAACTGTGGGAAAACGGATGTGGAAAATTAGATGCAATTGTGAGATGAGAAGTGAGTTCGAAATTGTAGTGTACGGTGAAAACGTACACCAAGTATCCCGATGGCGATGAGGGAACTTAGTTTTTTATTTCGGCATGGTGTGTTGCAGACTTTAAACTTTTTTTAGTTTTGAATGTACAAGTTTATGTTCGTAAACCTAAAGATTAATATGATCATTGATAAACTTCGTCACTCCGAGAACATCTGTCTGTCTATTTGTACATAAGCTAATCTGGATAATCTCTGTGATTAATTTACATTCACGCGGACATTGACCTATACAGATTTATTAGTTTGGTGAGCAGCTAAGTCGTGTACAGTATCTTATCTGAAGTTATAACAATTATTACGTTAGTTAATCAATAACGATAAATCGATAACCTATAAAACGCCTAAAAAACTTTGTTTTCGGATGCAGTTACTACATCGTATGTAAGCTGCTGAATGTAAGAACATGATGTCATAAAAGAAAAATACGATAGAGTCCGCACGGCGTTTGGACATTGTTTATCGTAGGTACATGATGAGTACTACACTTCGTGTATTATAAAAGTTGGATGCTGAGAACGCAAACCGTAAAGTTGACAGGCTCACCCTACATTAGTGTCTGTCAAGTGACCACTGTCAATTGACATTCCATGTAATTGGGTCGAAATATCGTTAAAAATATGTAAGTTTAAAAATCATATGAAACTAGATCACTTTCACATAGTAGCTGAAAATAGCTGTCAAACGACAGACTCTTTCTTTTATTTAACAGATAAAGAGAGTGAGAGAGCTCGAGATATTGTTATTCTACCTTCAATATGAGTATGATTATATCTGTTGTATATTCCATACTTCAATATCAACCGCAAGATAAACTACTACACCGTTGGGTAAGTATTCGCAGATTCCTTCGTCAGCACTCGCCTGATTCGATTGGACATCCCATACATATATCACAGGCGTGTGCGCGCTATTATAATAACCCAATTTTATGAAGCAACACTTTTTACAATATATGGCACGGGGGTGTGGACAATAAATATTTTAACGAGCATGTAAGTCTAAAACGGGGTCGGCAAAGAATGTGCGCGCCATTAACCAAGGGTGGGAAGAGTGAATGGGATGTCGAACCCTCTGGTGACCTTGACTCGCTGAGATTTATCACTTTTCCGCCGCAATCTGCATACAATTAGGCGCTGGCCACAACGTACGTACCGACAGATCAACAGGTCCCGCATTTTTTAAAATGTACCCTTTGTTTACGTCATCTCTGTTATACTTTATTATGTAAACAAACACTTAACTTTGTCGTGTTATATTTTGCATGCATCTAGGTCCGCCTTAAAATTACCACTTCTACGTTTGTATGTTACGTTATGCGTTGCGTTCATACGCGCTAAGGCGATGCTTTTTAGCTTTGAAGACAGTGAGTAACCTTCAGTCATATACCTACATATCACATCCTAGTTTACAGATTCATAAGCAAAAACTACTGAAGCTAGAAATGTGATCAATCGATTAAAACCATGTGGTCCGGTGAAGATAATATAATCAAATCAAATTATGTTAAATTACAATGTTCAACATCAGTTACACTTATCACAATTATCGATCGTGCATGTTTACTTGCGACACCTAATTACTCAACCCACCCCCTCCGTCCTGAGGACGCGATTTATATTTAGAACCGCCGGACGAGAATATCCAAACGCGAGTTCCGTCCACGGCGTGTACACGTACACGTGAGAACATCATAAATAATAACAAATACCTCATCGATCCTTGCTCGATGGGGAAAAAACATCGGAGACGTGCCACGGGACGGATCGTTTACGTGAAAACGATCAAAACAAACATCGTGGCGGGATGCGAGGGCAAAAAGCGTTCTTGTTTCGTCTTTTTGTATTCGATCGAGGTCGCTGACCCGCCAAGGACACGTGGGCACGTGGCAGCTGATAGGCATCTGTGTGGCGATACATACGTACCTATAGTTCACTACGCGGTTACCGCGTTCGTAAGGCGAAAGGGACTAGGCACCCCCCGTAATGACAATCATAAATTTTAGTAGAGAAATTAGTCACACCGAAACTGACTGGATGTATTTACATTTTGATACAGTGAAAACGCGAGGATTTATTGGGTCGTTTCGGCTGTTTGCAACGTTTACAGAAATTCAGTGCGTGCGAACTACGTCTGTCGTTGGAAATGAAGCACAGCTGCCACGGAATTAGCGTTACGCGATTGGGTACTGAAAATTTTGTTCAGAAATTATTCACTATTCCACCATATCCATCCAATTGCTCGAGTCTCTTAACATCACGAGATGGGTTGAGACCATATTCTGATATATCACCCTACCGAAGTATGAGATTTGGTGGATTATTAGATTTCTTTACACATCTTTTAATAAACACTTACACACACATTCATTTGGATGCCATTAATGATGTCTAATTAGATTTACGTTCTAAGGTACCGTATCACGACAAACGACTCTACCGACTTCTTCACCCAATGAACTTGATATTATTATCATCTGATATAAACTTAACTACTGGATTACACAGTTAACCCAGTTCCTTGGTAAAATTCTTATTTTCTTTTTATCTTTATGGCCTTTCTTACGAAACGTGTAATATTGATGTGCAGTTAAGATCACTTGATGTCGAGATCAATTGCATGCTCTGTTTACTACGTCGTAGTAATCATTACAGGTAACGTGAATAATGTTCACAATCACATACCAAAGTTTAAAATCATAAACAAACGTTTGCCCCGCCAGGAACAGAACCGTGCGCCCGACAGTAAGTTACACACTACAGCGACAAAACTTTGATAACACCCAGGTCTGCAAAATTCAAGTATGTTTCATTCGCCAAAAGCAAGTGATAATTAATTACAAATACTCACATAGATTCAAGGACGGATCCACCGAGCTAGCGAATAGCTTTATAATTCCAACAACAATAATTCAAGTATGGTATTGTATCTTCCATTCAATTCTTATATTTTACTGCTGCTTATTAGCAGACATTTTTTTTATAAATAATGTTGTCAATTCGGTATGTTAGTAAACAAAGAAAATTACAAAGGGCTCGACATAAAGCTGCGAGAAATCGTAGATTGCATTGAAGACCCAGTGTTAATTCAATTTATTTTTAAATACCATTTTAACCAGAACCATTAGTACGTCCTTACTATTAACGGCAAACAATACTGAACAATCAAACTTGGCATACTTATGTAGAATATAGCCTACAAATCTGGATAAACGATAGTAAGTTATTTATAACTTAAGAACTTCACCTTAATATGAAACTACGCGTGACGTGCAAATAAAAACCACGTTTAATAATAGCGCGAAGCGTAATACTAGCTTTCGATTCGCTCGACCGTATTCGACGCTAGAGACGACTGGACGGCATGCGGCGGCAGGCAACAAGCCTTATCTTGGTTGATGGCATTCCTGCGCTCGGTCCGTCGATACGCACGACGGACGACTGCGAAATGCTTTTAGCGCTCGTACACAACACGAACGCGGCCAACGAATAAAATCAAACCTAACAGCGTTCGTATTAAAGTTGAATTTACATCAGCGCATGACGCGCACGATTGTCGAGCAAAAGAAACCTTATTCATCAAATATTAAAGTGTTATTCGAAAGTCACGCCGCATGCGGGCGCCGAACAATACGCAATTCACCTTCGGACGCGTCGGGTTGCGGTATTGCGGCTGCGAGCGGCCGCATTGTCCTCAGATAACGACGCTGTCGGTCGCTGGCAGCTCACTGGTTCTAAAGACGATCGATGTAACTCGTCAGACACTCAATAGCATATTGATCTCGTGCAGCCATTTTGAATTAAATTAATCTACGACAATTATATTCGGTGCAATGTTAAAAACGTCATTAGGGGTTTTTGTAATATTTCAATTTTATTAATATAAATTTTATTATTAAAATAAAGGCAAAACTAACGTTTTGCTAGATTGTATGTCATATATTTACAGCATACTTTTGTGGCGACATTGAATAGATCTGATGTTTGTAGGCAAACTAAGCTCAGTGGATTGTTTTGTGAATAAACTTGGAAAGTTTCTTGGTCCCGGGATGGATTCAATGCCGCGGCAAGCATCAGTCACTTGTATTAAGTTGTTTGTGGTTTTAATTGTATTAATTCACGGCGCTCGCAATACCACCTGTGTTGTCGTGTGAATGTGTTCATTTCAATTTATTTCTCAAACACACCTGCAAGCTTGCAGTAACGTAATCCGTGCTCGTCTAGTTTGTCAACAACATACAACGCTCGACAAGCAAAACTTTACCTATAAACCGACGCCGTTACAATAATTAGCTCTCTCTATCTTCGCAAACGGACACGATTAACCATAAACAACACATTATTTTTAGGCGATAAACGCGATAAGGGTTTCTTGCTGATGCAGTTACTCGTCCGATTCGATGGATCTTTGCCATACTATTACTTAATATATTATACTTTTAACAAACAAAGGATGAGACGATTGCACTAGATGGTAGATATCGCGAGCAAAATAAGCGATTCTAACGACGCGTTCACGTCCAAGAAGAAACCGTCCGTTGGCTGGCTGTCTCTTTATTTTTCTATCACTTCTCTTAACAGTTACTGATTATGAATGGAAATTACTGTTGAAAATTGATTTCAGTTCTATTAATTAAAAACAAATTACTTTAGTAAGGATGTGCTAGTCGACACCTCTTCATCTGTCACTTGGTACCTTGTCAGGATTTTTGTTTTATGCATCATGTTTTGAATTCAGAGCAGCAGAACAATTTTATTACACGGCCACGTCAAAAACAATTTAAACCGTTCCCAGTGACGACATGATTTTCCGCTTGATGGACGGTGACACTTCATGGGACAATCATAAATTTAATTATAACACTCAATAAATATAATGGATACGTATGTTAGTGATGCGCCCATGCTGCGCTTCGAAAAACAACGGCGTAACGTTTAAGAATAGCACGCGCACTCAAAATAATTATTTGTTCGTTTTTATCAAACATTTAATAAACTTCATGTTTGTCCCAATTTATTGTTTTAGAGGAACCTCTAGAACATTTATTTATTGCAATAGTTGCAGAAAATATGAATGAATGACAACCGCTAAAGCACGGTCCGGACAATGCAAAATAAAGGTTCCGTAGTCAGTATAAATAGTGGGATTATTGTTGTCGTCGGAGCAGACGAACACCCGTTGGTAAGTGATGAGCGCCGCCCACTGACATACGTAACACCAACCAAAAACATTGCCGGATGCGTTGCCATCTATGCATTAAATAAATGCAACTATGCGGTAAATAACATTTCAGAAACGGTGTATAGAATATATAATTTATTTGTAACTTTTAAATTTTTATATACTGCCGTAGTCTGTGAGAAAAATGGCACGGAGAGACCGACATATTAAGATTACTTAGTAATAGAGGTAACTGCACATGTTATAGACATCAGACGGAATGTTTTAGCGTGGGCCCGTTGTGGCCACTTGACACCAGGTGGCACTCATTATAATCATGTCTATATTAAATATATACATTACCAGAATAGCAAAGAAAAATAACTAATTAGTATGATTGAATTGGGAAAGGAAAGACTAAAAACTAGCAGTTGCCGATCCGGACAAAAATTTATTACTCTGTATTTCTACGCCGCAAGTAAATGAGATATTAGAGAATCTAATTAATACCTTATTACCGGCATCATGGACAAAGGTGATTCTTCCAGTAATAAAATTAATATTTATAGTAATTACCTTAAGCTATTTAACCATTCCATAACGTAGCGAAGAAAGTGTTTGCATATCGTGAAACAGAATCAATCATAATAAATAACAAGCTAATAGTGTTGTAGAGAATGAAACGATGGTCACATTAAATTTTCATAGTTATGACTGTGTAAACTTTAATATATATACATACTATGGTGCACCTCTATTGTTGCCCCTCCTTTTGACTCTGGAGCTCTATTAGTAAACTCTAGAGAACTATAAGATATGCCGGTTACATAACAGTGTTTCGCATTCACCGAATCAAGTAATGATTAATTTGTAATAATTGATAGTTATTTTCAAAGCACTAGGCTGTCAGAGCTTATATAGCTATTATATACATACGTTTAAAAAATAATCATAACTAAACTAACTTCCCTTTCACAATCGACAATTCCTAGTAAAACGGTATCATTGGATACCTACAAAAATAGTCGAGCATTTTATCATTCAACTTCAGATTTATTCGCGTGAATTTTTCCTCGAACGCTTCGTATAATGTTCCAATGCGGAGAGACTTCATGTATTCACTGGGTGTTTGTCAGAGACTAGAAGCCCGACGAGCCGAACGGTTGACGTCATACGATCGTGTTTAACTTCTACCATCTCGCCGAGAGTCAATGCGATAGTCCACGACCGTTTTCGTGCCGATTGCCGAGTCAAACTTCTTACTAAATAAGCAGAGTCGATTCGAATGAGCAATGGATATCGTATACATCGTAATCGTGCAAAGTATGCAGCCATCGGCGTGAAGGTGTAATTGCGGTCACATAACCGGTATTCGAATGCGACGGCACAGTCGCCAGCGCCATTCGTCCGGTCTCGGAGCGTCGATGTTTTGAGAAAGCCATGTTCGGCAATAGGCGACGCTAAGAAAACACGACTGCTTTTGCGGCAAACTGTTCGTCCGTTCATTACAGTCACTCGACGATGAAATAACAAACTCTTTATAAGGCGCGCCTGTCGCGATACATAATAATTACGTGAAATAAAAGCAAGTCCAGCGAAGCGCTTTCAATATTGGAACTGAAAATTATGTTCGAAATTCGCTTTCGACAAATCATGGCGAATCGTTTCAATAATGAAAAATATAAAAGCATAAAATAGAACAAAGGAAAATGTTGTTGGAATTAAAAGGATTTTACAATTTATAGGCCACATATCAACGCTCCTCTTCCAATAAGGAGTTTTGAAAGGACTTGCCGATGTTAAATCAAATCACGTAATGTATAAGAACATGTGATAAAAATCAAACACCTTATTACATACATATGTATATATGAATGGGTAACAAATTAGCAATTCTTATATGCAAAAAAATGGTAATCTTTGATTTGATTTATATTTGTAGATAAAACATGGGAATGCGATATTCAAATTGAAAATAAAGATCAACACATTTTAAAAGGAAATTGATACAACACGAAGAGGACTACCGGTTAGTTCCAATTGAGGGAGATCTTTGATGTTTTTAATAGTAACATTCCATCATTACACAGACATGTTATTCATGGACATGTTTTAACAATTTGCTGTGACTCTTTATGGAGTTCATTTTGTTTAAGTGCATTCCTTCCTGCTGCGATAGATAACGCGATAAACATGACTGAAAGTGTATTAAGTTCCGTTGAGAAAAATGAAAATTTCGTAACATATTTATTGTTACCTTCTAATTCCTCGAACCGCCGTTGGTATTATGTACACTGATAGATAAAAGGTTCCCGTTTAAATCCCACCCAACAGATAATATGAATGGGCTCGTAGTAATATGCCTGGTACCGAATACCTAGGGTGCGTACGTACTCGACAAACAGTCCTACAACAGTGGGTAAGTAGATACGTAAATAGATGTAAAATGTGGCGACCCCAGTCGACGAACCCGTCAAGGACATTCCGAGGGAAGCCCTACAAGGACGTAAGAGATCTTTACATAAATCTGCAAATCGTGAAAGGTATAATACCCAGACCAGACGAAATCTCTATAACAGTCGCGACGTTACTTATCAAAGTATCTTTAGAGCTTATGTGTAGAGTCGAATATTTGAATTGCCTATACAATTATACTCTGTCTGGCATAATGCCGTGTGTTATCGGACTTTGGATAAGTAAAGTTTCTAATCTGTAGGAGACTGTGGATGTATGATAATGTTCCTGAATCTACAATCAACATCGTGAAATGCTAGCTGAGTGTCAATTTGAATATCATGTTGTAGCATTTATAGTACTTTTGTGCTCATTTCATAAACAAATGGGGTTGGGCTAAATTTAGGATAAATACTTCTTAGGAAGTTAAAGAAAATTGAGTCTACTTTAACAATTAACACAGTGAGACTAAGATAAAATTGCCTTTATTGCGTTTTCAGATATTGAGCATCTAATCATACTATATGCTCATTTTACATTATGAAAGATATAAAGGTTTATTTGAGGAGTTTGGAGCGCAATTGAAACAGTGAGCGTGACTAGTTAAATTGAGACTGGACTGTTAGAAAAATGGAAGTTGAAAAATTTTACGTGCCTAAAGTGACGAATGACATAGAAACTCAGAAAACTACCAATTTTTTTTTGTTTGCCTGGGAAAACGTGATTTACTTCGACGGTCCGGCACACATACAAGATTGAGGCGTCGACGCTCGGGGGTGGAAGGTCCTGTTTTGCGTGCTCGCACCGACTGGGGGGGTAAGTTTTTCACGAGGCCCTATATACCGCGACCACCCCTCACTCGTACATAAGGTGGGAGGATGGGGTGGTTCGCGCCCGCAAAAGGGGCAAAATACGGTGTACTCTGGGCGCCCGCTCTATGTGGGTCAATGTCGGGAAAGCCCGCGTCTGCCAGTGACGAAGTATGCACAATGAATCTGATCAACGCCTCTAGCGAAACTATAGACGAGACAAACTACTTCTCCCAGTACATAAACCTTATTACCACGCGTTAGAGTTCCGTTTTGAAGGAGAATCGAACAAATGACCTCCCCGATCACAACGCTACCAATGTATTGCTTCACAAAATCTCAATTCAATTCAAAACACGTGGTCATTAGGAATATGAAATGATTACTACGACACATGAATAATTGAAAATATATTCGTGATCTATATCAACTCCCACAATGGTTTCAATCAGCAGCTCATTGAAACCAACAACTAATTAGTGGTTTGCAGGTTTCACGTTGTTAAACATTCCATTGGCGTAATTAAGTTCTATGACATGTATGGAGAATGCAACGTACAAACACATCTCGGCGCCGGCTGATGTTATAGAGCAACTGCTTTATGGGACTAATCGATAGGTGATCAAGGGCACTACGTGTTCGATCGTTACTTGTTTTTTACTTAATGATCCATCTTAATGGCCATCCTTTCTGCATTACGGACCATCAATCATTGTCTGCACGTTCGATGTGTTACAAAAAAGCTACGTATACGCACTTTACAATGACTAAGATTAAATGATTTGATGCAAACGTTTTGTTAGTAATTTTAATGAGGCAATTAACCTACTCTTATTTGGACACAATATTAAATTTATTTTGTGTTTATTGCACTTGGCACACAAGCAAACAATTTTACACCGACCAAAAAGGTGCAAAATGTACAGAAAAAACTTGAACCAGATTGGACACATTGTATGTGCCTTTTTAATTGAATGTTTCAATTTGGACGAGCCGTACACTACTTCAACGAATAACTACATTAATGACAATATATTACGCACGTAATAAGTGTCAACCAAAATTTGAAAAATAAGTAATAGTTATATAAACCATATGTCAAGTTGAGAATAAATAACAGGTTTCACCATTATATATACATACATTACTGAAAGCCAAAAACACTTAACATTTCGCCGATAAGACTGAGCACTTTTTTTATTCTTAATTTTGTCTCTTTGTGATTGAATCCAAGAGCAAATAACGCAGATATTTGGTAGATACAAGATAAATTACAGTCTGTTTACTATTAGGTCAATCTCTTTTTGATGATCTCCAGTCGTATCGATTTGTGATAAGAGACACGACAACGGGAGGGCACGAGCCTACCACTGTACTAGTGACTTGTAGCTCGCGACATCCTTTGTACCGGAACGTAGACCCTTTTGTTATTAGTATTAACGTCTTAGTTTGTATTATAGCAGTTGCGTTTACACTCACCGACAGCCGGTGACATGGATCGTGATCCGGTCGAGCCTGTAGGGCTCGGCGTAGGCCTCAAGTGCGGCGTAGAAGCGCGCCCAGCGCCGCCGCTGCCGCCCGAGTCATTGCTGTTTTGACCGGTCAGCCATTCGATAACCTTTTTGGTGATGTAATGACAAGTATACCATAAATTCTGACTTTGATTATCGTGGGGGACAATAAG
>DWPT01000597.1:0-22856 GCA_018251895.1 Agathymus mariae mariae
CTTCTTCTCATTTCCTGGCCGACAACGTATCAGTGATACCTTTGGTCTTGCTGATGTCCATGGGCGACGATGATCACACACCATCAGGTGGCTCGTCTGCTCGTTTGTCGGCTATTACCATAAAAAAAAAGCTTCGCTTTAAATCACATCTTGTTGGTAAAGTAAATATATTATGGTATAAAGGTGAATATATAAATGACAAGGAACGAAGAAAAAAATTACGTGTATAAGTGTATTTACAGAATACGTTTAGTATTCAATGACTTTGAATTACAACAAGAGAAGCTCTTTTATATTATTTTCCTATACGCTAACGACACAAAATTAAAAACAAAGAAAAATTACTCTAAACGGTGTTAATAAATATATGTATTGTACGACCTGATAAATTAGATTTCAGTACATAACAAAGTATTTTTTGGGTGTTCACCTTTCCCATTCTCTTACACAGCAAGTAACACCAACACCAGTGGGACTGCAGTGATGGGTGTGGGTCCAGGCGTGGGCTGCGTTCTTAGCGCGGCTGCCGAGGCACGACGTGCGAGGCGACGTCATCAACTAACTCCTCGTCTCTCCGCTGCCTCGCACCGACTATCCTGCCTCGCGTCCGCTACACTCGCAAAGTGCGCCTTCCTTTGCACCGTGAGTACCACTATCATAAATCAGTATCAAGTTCTTAGTAGTGCTTAGTAGTAATCAATTACTTTTTCTATTTTTATTAAGGTACTGGCAGAATTCAGTGAACATCATGAGTTAGCGTTCAGAGTGGGGCTATTCGCTCTCGAGATGGCGCGACCACCCGCCAGCACTAAGGCCTTGGAAGTGAAACTGAACAACCAGGAAACTGAACTCGTGGCGTTGTTGAAGAAGCTACCGACAGGCGCCGAACAACTAGCTCTGGCACGGGAGAAGGCTGAGCAGCTGCGTGATGGGACCCTAAAGTCAGTTTTGACATATGTTATATAAATACGTATGGGTTAACTGATCGTTACTTAAGCAAATCAAACAAATACAACAGTTGTGTGGGTCAATTAAAAATGTGAGCGATGAACACAGTCAATTTCTACTGGAGCTCAATTTGATTGTATTATGCTTTTATTATATATGCTTTCCATTTATTTGAATATTGTCTTTTACGTTTATAATATGATTTATGTCGGTATGATTCAAATTAAAAGGGAAATGTTAGCTGCCTATTTTCCATAAGCATTTCTTATACAATAATTACTTTTAAGGTTACCGATCCGATACGGATTTTGAGTATTGAGTCTTATGATTTGATGAGGGAAATAATTAAAACATATATAAGTATATTTTAAATTTTTAGGAACCGTGGACCGGCTCTTTTGCCTATTGCATTGGCAAGTTTTTTGTTCGATGTGTTGGTACTATCTGCAACAGACAAAGAAAATAAGCATTCAGTGAGTATAAACTTTTATTGTCATCACCATCATCATTATCATAATAATAATAATAATAATCACCATCATCATCATCATCATCATCATTACGTCCCAAATCATACTATACCTCGGCTGGGCTCAGTTCTCGTCTCACAATGGGAAGATTTATAGCCATAGTCTGCCATGCTGGCTAAATACGAGGTGGTAGAATTTACACGCCTTTGAAGTTTACTGAAGTTGGTTTCCTTTACTCTTACATTGAATTAATTAACATTATTAGTAATACGCACATTACTTGAAAAACTTAGAAATGCTTTTAATGTTCGATCTAGAGTCGCCCGTTCGGGATATATATATAATATACGTGTATATATATACACGTATATATTTTATATAAGTTATATATAAATTGCTGTTATTTTTTTCTCCGCAGGCGAGACTACCAACGGACGAAGCACTAGGTTTCGAAGCGGCA
Organism: Agathymus mariae mariae; assembly: GCA_018251895.1. NCBI lineage: Eukaryota > Metazoa > Arthropoda > Insecta > Lepidoptera > Hesperiidae > Agathymus > Agathymus mariae. Next base: position 1,879 of record DWPT01000597.1, read on the forward strand.
GTAGCCGCATTGGGCCTTAAAGCTAATGTATCGGAAGCTGATCATCCGTTACTGTGCGAAGGTACCAGACGACAGCGGGGCGAGCTCGCTATCACGCTGTTATCATTCTATAAAGAAGACCCCGTCAAACTGGCACGGATTATGAATAAAGTAAGTTAAAATCTCTTTTGTTGGTCTTTTTTATATAAAAAAATTAAACTTTTCTATCCACTTTTTCGGCGACAATTAAGTAATCTTTTTTAGATTTGTTCTATTACATTTATCGATATCATAAACAATTGAATTAATTGATTGGCTTTCACAACCAAACCACAAAGAACATGACGGGACACTAAGATGACTTGAGGCGCTAATAAAGTAAACGTGTTCTACCTATAGATGTGTTATTCCTTACCTTTTCAATATTGTTACCTATATGGTTTATTAAGGAAACTAATATCTCCCCCGTGTATCTGTAATTTTATTCAATGTATAAAAAAATACGATTTACACCTTTTTAACAATCTTTATTACCTCCATAGAATAATATTTTTACCTGCGGGGTGATTATTGCCTTGTTCGAAAATTTGTCTATAAATTGTTCGATAGTAATTTTACTTTTTGCTGATGTTTTAGTTGCTGGACCGTGACATACACCAGTTGACGAAGGGGCCGATGGTGAGCATGTACTACACGAACAATCCGCGCAGTGACCGCGGCGAGCGCGACCGCACCTTCCCGCCGCTCATGTTCGCGCTCAACGTACGCAACTTGCAACATGCGCACGTGAGGGTTCAATATACACATTTTTATTTGCACTAGGTTATTATACGGCGATATGGTACAGTATTCTCTAAACAACGTAACTCAATATAACATCTTATTGCATATGTATATAATTAATTGATGTACAGTTATTAACGTTTGTAGTTGGTAATGTGTAACATTATTAAAAGTTAAATACTTAGTAATATTTCTGTCACGCTGCAAGTTTCACCACCTTCAGTTATACGTAAAAATTGACTATTGAGCAGGTTTAAAACATTTGGTATCTCATTTACTAATGTCTTTTGTCAAGGTACAGTGTATATCATAGAATTAGTTGTAATTAGAAAACTCAGGGACCGGTTGCTATGGAGGTAATATGGGGAAGTCATTTGTTAGAAGGCTCAGGGACTGATTGCTATGGAAGTAATGTGGAGAAGCCATTTGCTAGAAAGCTCAGGGACCGATTGCTGTGGAGGTAATACGGGGAAGCCATTTGTCAGTAAGGTTTTGTAAGGTTACGAATTTCATGGTTTACACGACATCATACCAAAAAATTACTGTATCTTGATCAACTCAGAATTTATAGCTGAACAGGTACAGGAAAAGAATTGCAATGTAATTTGTTTTTCTTATATTACTAATTATATTTATTTGGTAATCAATACGTAATTTCATAACTATATAATTTTAAAATACTTACCAATAATTATTTGTAATGTCTTCACACAGTCGCTGCCTCGAGGCTCAGTTGGAGGACCAGGGTGTTCCCTGTCATTGGATCTGGAGCATCTCTCCGTCGGCGACTGCGGTCCCTCGCCCCCGGCGCTCGGAATGCCATCGCTACAGCCGCATCCACATCAGCACTCCCACCCTCACCCCTCCCACTCTCATCCCCACTCACATCCCCACCCCCACTCGTCGCACTCCCACCCGCATCACAATCACCAGTCGCATCCCCACTCACATCAACACACGACGCAAACAGCACATTCATCATCGCATAATATGCAACACCCGTCCGTTCCAAGAATCAAAGACACAAGGTACGATATATTATTTTTTTCTAATGATTTAATGTGGGAGAAATGCTGAATAATACTATATACTAGATAGCTTTTTAAGGTGTTTCGTAGTGATAAGAGAATGCAGTGATTGTGTCCGTACTTTATGCGTGGTATGCGCGGTACAATTGAAATATCACTTGCTTCAGTGAAGGAAAACATCCGTGAAGAACTTTCATACCAGAAGTTCTCTGTGTGTGAAGTGAGCTACACAGTTGGAGTGGTGAATATGGGTTTACCCTCACCTCGTGGTAAAAAAAGAACTCTAACCCAGTAGTAGGGGTTAAAGAAGCTGCGATAATGATGTATGTAAGAACCATTGTAATTTGAAACGAGACAACAGAAGAAAACTTGATTTAAACACGGCAAGAGCTGAATTTGCATGTGGTATCAAATCATTCACAACATAAAGTCGTTGTAGGAAAAGATAAATCGGAGGGTTTGTTCGAGCAATAGTAACAAAGAGGAAAACATACATGCATACATATGTATAAATAATAAAATATAATAAAATATTTGGTTTTCTTTTTTTCGCAGATATAAAGGCAAACGCCTGTACCCATCTGTTCCGAACCAGCCTTCAGAGGCATCAGCACATTTCATGTTCGAGCTTGCGAAATCTGTTCTGTTCAAAGCCGGCGGGTCATCGAGTACAAGTTTATTTACTCAGACATCCTGTGCGAGAGAACACCACGGGCCTCACAGGTAAGATTTTTAATACTTAAATCAATAAATCATACTTCTGAATTGCTTTAGGTCTCTATAGAAAAAGTTGATAGTAGTATCAAAATGTATCTGTAGAAATATCACACAGGCACACAGGTCACATACAGGTAAGTTGCTATTTCAGTACTTGCACATTTTTTTTTATACACTCACACCCCCGCACTATGATTCCGTGTTGCAGGTAGCATGGACACACATAAATGTGACATTATAAATACTCATGACCCGAGAAAAAACATTTATCTGTCACATAAATGTTTGCCCCCAACATGAATCGAACCCGGGACCGGTCGCACGGCAGGCAGGATCACTACCAACTGGGCTACGGAGTCGACGGGGGGTATTTGTTATTGACACTGATAGGGGTTGAGAAGAGTTGTGTTGTTTTTGCTAGTTATTAACCGTGTTGAGTTTGCAGGGGGTTACACATGGCGGCGTTTCAACTCGGGCTGTACGCCCTTGGCCTGCACAACTGCGTGAGCGCCAACTGGCTTAGCCGCACGTATTCCTCGCACGTCAGCTGGATCACAGGTGAACAACGCTTGTAGCTTTGAAATTATGTACTTTGAAATGGAATATTGACAATGTTCGAACATTCATGCTCTGAACGTACGTATTTTGTATGTCAAAAATCGCCGCTAAGATAAGGTCTCCAAGATTGCAACCGAAACAAAATACGTGATAAATATTTCACGGTATTCAATTGTAGTACCATAGCGAATTTGGTCTAAGAAACTACATGGATACCAGGAAACAGGTATAACATTGACCTCGAAAACTCATCTATGTATCCGGAGAATATTATATCTAATAACTTTTTTATTCCCTCGAACTAATGATCAGTTGAATCCGCTTGGTTACACACCAAAATATGGGTGTAATTGATTATGTAGCATTGTATGACGATGTGTGTGTGTGTGTGTGTGTATATAAATATATAAAGCGATTTATTATTTAAACAGATTTTAAATGGAATTTCTGTCTTTAATTGTTATTTATTTTACAGGTCAAGCAATGGATATCGGCGCACCTGCTATTCTGTTCCTCATTGATGCATGGGAAGGCCACCTGACTCCCCCGGAAGCTGCCGGTATAGCCGATAAAGTGAGTATTTCGTTTTGGTAAAGTAATTATGTTTGTTATTAAAATACTTGTGTGACGTGTACCGTTGATTGAAATAATATATATTATAACTTGGATATTTTTTAATGCAATCAGGATTATTTATTGCCTTACAAAATTCCCAATTAGTTTTTATGAACATATTTTTAAGTCCATGGATCTTACCACTTTTTTTTTTACAATTAGTTTTAAATTACATATCTGATCGGTGCCCTTGTGTATCTATTGAGACAGGTATATGCGTTGCACTAATAGGTAATATATTTTTGTATTGGGACATTGGCAATCAACGTAGAACCGTTCAAGTAATGTTATTATCGGCAGGCGTCGTCGGGACGTGACGTGGCAACGGTCCGTGCGGCGGCCGAGCTGGCTCTGTCAGTGTTGCCGCACGCGCACGCGCTCAACTACAACGAGATCCAACGCGCCGTGCTTCAGTGCAAGGAGCAAAGCGACGCGATGTTAGAGCGCGCCTGCCTCACCGTCGAAGCAGCCGCCAAGGGTACCGACACATCGAACTCTGAATCATCTCGTACTGTTCACCTATGTCTAACCATACGTTGTGCTGTTTGAGTTATTGTTGCGACCGCTTGATTGGCTTTTGTTAGCTTGTTTAGTATAAGTTACAAAACAGAACTAAATCATCTAGTGCTCTTCATCTCAGTTTAACCGTTACGTTGGTCTGTTTAAGTTTAATTCGGTTTTGGTTAGCTTTTTTAGTGTAAGGAGCAGAGCGGACGGAATTCGTCGCCGAGGACCGATACATCCAATTTTGAATTATCTCCTTGCATTCAACTCGGTCTAATCACAAAGTTTTCGTGTTCTGTATGCGTTTGTTTCGATAATTTTTCTTTGGTTTTTGTTAGCAAATTTACGCTTTCAATACGTAATATTTTAGGCGTCATCTATACCTGGCTGGCTATAAAGGATTTTACGAGAGGCGCAGTATTCGACCTCTTGCTAGCTGTTCTATTTGTCATTCGATTAGACGGACCACTCGATGGTAAACTTTCATCGTAGACCACGAACATCAGTCACCTCCGAAGCGTCGCACGTGACGAGAAACCGATGAGTCCGTTTGTTAACTGGCTTTTAAATGTTGCACCTGGAACATTAAATTTATTATATGTTGATTTTATTTTTGAGGTGAAGAGTAGCTCTTACATTTTTAATATGCAAGAGAATCTATTTTAGAATTAACTTGGGTGGTTTATTATATGTTTATATATAGTTTTCTTTGTTTTGTTGTTATATAAATAATGTTGTTTTATTTGGTTTTATTTTGCTTTATTATTGCTTGACAAAGTTCGTGGGAGTTAGCAAGTTTTGTATGAATGTAGTTCTATCAATAATAATTTACGAAAACTTAAATCCATTGAATCCAAATATTCCAACCCAATCCAGTACTGATTCTAAAGTTTAAGAAGTATGAATAAATTTATAACTGGCTTTACCTAAAATAAAATTCACTTTACACAGTACATTGCTTTTGTAAAAACTTGTGTTAACTTTTTTAATGTACTTGAATGTTTTTATGCGTTACCTAGATATCTTAATTAATATCAACAGAGAACTCTGCAGGTGGCGGGGTGTACCCCGAGGTTCTGTATACAGTGGCGCGGTACTGGCACGAGCTGTACTTGAGACAAGCGAACGAAGAAACAGAACCATTGTTAGATGAACCGCAGTATAGAACGCCGCAGCCAGTCGCAGTTCCCGTGCCGTATCATCTGCCGTATCCCTTCACGTATCATCCGTATCCACCGCAGATATACCAGCTTCAGGTGATGATAGTTGATACAATAATAATAGATTAATATGCCAAGTATAACTTCAATCTGGTAACAATATGACGTAACAATACGACATTTAGCTTCATAGTGTTCTATTTGTATAGAAGGATACAAATAAGTGATGTGAAATTATCGCAGTCACACACAGTAATGAGTGTACCGCGGGGCTCGATTTTCAATGTTAATAAAGTTTATGCATATTAAATTATACAAATGTTTTCTAGTGTTTGTGTTACCAAGTATAAAGAGTATAAAAAAGTTTGTTAAATTAAATAATGAAATATCAAAAATAGAAGAGTCCATCCATATAGCCTACGACCAACCGGAATAATGTATGCGATGGTTTCGGATATTACTTGCCGCATATATACAAACTCACAAATTTCGCAATTTCGCGTATGCGATTTGTAGCGTAGCGTGTGTCAATACATTTCATTTTTTGCCAAATTTCATAAAAAATAAATTTTCATTTTGTGACTCACTGACACCAATTTGACTATTTTGAAAATTATTGTATTGTCTGTATGTAACGTTATACCTCGAGAACGGCTTGACTGATCTTAATGAAAATTGGTATGTAGTGAAAACACGTGATTGCGCAGATCGTGATAGGCCATATTAAATATCAGCAAACCTAATGATGTCTAATTAAGGCAAAAAATATGAAAATTTTAAATAATCATGCATATAATTGATCAGTCAAACCGAATGAAGTCGGAGGGGGCCACTAGTCATCAATAAATCGCCCTCGTGCAAAAATGGAGCGTTAGTTAACCTCCACGTCTGGGCCCGTTCCTTTGGGCCTTTATGTTTAATTACTTGTGTATATGTTACGGGTTGTGAAAGCGTTTATATATTTATTCCTAAAATTCTGTACTTGTAGTATGTGTATGTTAAATAGTATGCAATTCTAATGAACTTTACTATACTATAATATAATAATATAGTCATAATATTGTTAATTACCTCCAGTACGGCGGTGCGCCGACGACGCACCCAGGGACCCAGTATGCGCTGCCGCAGTACTTCGTGCGCGGGATCGTAGCGCAGCCGCATCACCCGCACGCGACGCTCTCGGCGATGCCGCAGCACGCGGCCCACGCGCACGTGACGCACCCGGCGCACCCGTTCGCGTTGGAGCAGCAGGTTTGTTCGCGGTGGTTACGGTGACTTGGTGCAACGCGCGCTCACTGAAACAACGTATAATCAATATATATATATATATATATATATATGTCTGTAGCTACAATTTTGGATTTAGTATTAACGAGTCTTATATCTCATAACTACTAGGAATAAATCAGCTTAATTTTTCATGTTAATGTTGATTATTTATTGTTATTCTTTGTTATGCGTACACGCGATGGCTGTTTAAATTTTAATGTATATTATCATATGTCACTTGACTTGTTGAAGTCAGTTGCGAATGTTTATTCATATTCTTTCGGTGTTTAAAAAAGTGTTCTGTAAATAATAAAAGTTTTACTGTTACTAAGAATACCCTTATATAAACCCGAATGCATCATATAACTACTGGCTTCAATAGGGAATATCAGTATGTATATCGCCTTTTTGGAATACTCTAGAACTATTGTTAATAATTATAATATTTATGGAACTTAACCACCTTGTTGGTGACTTTAAAGGTGTTGTAAGTGTTAGAAAATGAATTCTCCTGTAGTTGTCTGCGGCTCCCGTTCCTCCGCCAATGCCAGCGCCGCACGCGACTAGCACCACCAGCGTGTGTTCGGGCAGCGGCGTCGGCGTGGGTTCCGTGAACAGCGTGGGCTCCGTGAATAATCCCAGCGTGGGCGTGGGCGTGGGTACAATTCCGGGGACCGCGGCTGCGCCGCCCCAGCTACCCCAGGCCCAGCTGCGGCGTTTGCTAGCGGCGTATCGAGTTGGCATGCTTGCGTTGGAAACGCAAGCGCGGAGGGTGCACGACGATCGGCCGCAGAATAAATTCGGGAGGTAATTTTTTAAACTATCGAACATCAATGATTTTATTATAAAATTAAGGTACTTAAATTTCATTTGAGTTTGATCAAATTGCAAATTGCTAATCGAGTTACAGATAAAAATCTGAATAATAATGTCATATTGAAGAGGTGAAAAAAATTGTTATAAAATATTGTTATATATACATAGAGAAAATTAAACAAGTCAAACAATGGTAGTGAAGTGCTAGACAAGACGACTACGTTATTGTTTATAAGTTTAAGATTTGTTTATTGACTTGACTATGGAGATAAACACAATATATATATTGTTTGAAAATTATTCAGCTGTCAAGTTGTTAGCAGTTTACGCGATCGTTAATAATCTCAACACAAAACATATTATATTATTACTATAACGTCTTTGCCGTACTTTTCAATTTGATTCTTTTACAAGTGCATTTTATACTTGTACCTTTTTGATTAGCAACCAGATGTACTTGTATTGTATTGTCATTATTATTATAGTGTTTTACTCGTGTAAACCCTTTATTGAGATATTATATTTGGTTTGTAGTTTATTATCGGGTTTTTGTTTCATAGAGCTGATAAAATTTGTCATTATTCTAATTAACGAGGCAACAATCATCGCATTACACAGATACTATTTCTTAAGGAGCAGTGCAGCTTGATGGGAAAGCCAAACTGTATAAAGCTCTGTTAACGCCAAGTTGTACTAGCGACATCTGCGTAATTTTTACGAGCATAATGCGCTTTTTACTCGTCTATATTTGCCTATTATTTAAAATAATGATGTCTCTCTTTATATCTATACATGAATAAATTTAACGCAGGAATCCCCCATATGGTGAGCACGTGAAATGGTTGCTGCGGATATCGAAGCGGCTCGGCGCTCAGTACTTGCATCAGTTCTGCGTGTGCGCGGTCAACTCCGTCATGTCGCCGTTCGTGCTGTACGAACTGTGCGTCGAGTCCGCGCACTGGCTGGCGCGGGGCGGCCCCCACCAGCTGGTGATGCAACACTTGAGGGGAACGCTGGCGCCGTTGGTGCACAAGTGTCAGCAAATGTAAGTTTGTTATTTACATTTGTTGCTTTAACAAAAAAAAAAAACAACTAATACAAATGAAAATAGTATAGACGAGTAGTTAATCACATACACTTCAAACTAATCACACGATGAAATTGAAATTCACATACGTGCGCGCTCCGAGCATGCCGATGCGGTCTAGCTTGTGGAGTCAATGTTATTGATATTACAAGTTACCATTACACCATTTAGACGATCATGATGTCAAGATTACAACATACAGAAAACGGGTACATTTGCAAGTTTTGACTACGATTTTAACAATAAAATAATTGTCCGATGTCTCCGTCCTGTAGGTACATTCAATGTATACACCAGAAGCTATACCACCTGACGTCTGTGGAGTACGAAGAGTTTGTCGGCATAGTGTTGTCCGCCAGGCTCGCCTTCCAGCTGACGCCGGAGGGGAACACACAGTTCAAGGAGTGGCTCGCTTCTTTGCGCAGGTAACATTGTTATACATTCAGTACAGTTCGCCCCACACTTCTAACGTTCAAATAAATACACATGGTTACCGCGTAATAAGCATGCGATTTTGACCAGGCGTATGCGGAGTAGCAAGCGTTGTAAATATTGTATCGTGCTCATAGCATACAATTTTCAAGACCGGAAATGACTTACAATCACACCTTGGCTAATAAACTTTTGATTTATTACTAAGATCGTATATCAAAGCCCATATACAACAATCTTCTCATGTCTAACATACGAACAACATTCACTGTTCATGTAAATTTTTTTGTTACATATTTTTTTCCGACATGTCGTAAAAATTATCTCCAATCACAAACTAGTTAATGCAACACGCACGCGCAGACAGCGATGCCAATCCCACAACGCTCCGCAGTACCAGCAGAGACACGTACACACATGTATGTGCCTAGCACGTCTCCTCCGCAACATATTGCATACACTTACATTGAAATTTGATTGTATTTACGGTTTTTATAAACTCCAAACTATGCCCTGGCTTCAGTAAGTCCCTATCATAACTATAGTTTATAGGGGCCAAAAAGATATACTATTTATACCTCTGAAAAGGCAAAAAATTATGTACTTAATGTATATTGTTTTTATTATAAATTAATTTCAGGAATTGTATTGTATTTCTATAATTATAAAACTATCTTATGCTCAGTTCTTGTATTGATCAGTGGTGTTATTAGATTTTATTTGCTTTAAAAATGGTAATTTGCTACCAAATACTACTTAAAAAATGATTACCTATATAGGTTGATTAATTTTGTAACATTAATTAACTGACAATTATACTTTATTTTGGCCAATAACTAAGAATTCTGAATGTAACGAAGACAAAAATAGAACGATTCTGAAAATAAAATAACGAAATGGAGATAATTAAAAAAAAAATTTTTATTATTCCCTTATAGGACACAAAATGAAAAGAACCTTAAATATTTAATCCTATACAATTTATGAAATCAAACTGTTGATCTGCAATAAAATATATTTTTAGAGAAAGAAGTGTTATCTATCACTATGAAGTTCGCCATCAATTCAATACTTTAAAGTTTTTATGCTATCATAGAAAGCCAACACTTTTATTTAATTTAAAGGAACGCAATACTAACAAAGATAAATATGATGATAACGAGAAGCTATCGAAAATATTGTTACAATTTTTTTAATATGGTATTACAAAATAGATATAAATAAATAAAAAATTGGATTCATAATAATATGATAACATAATAATAATTAGATAAATAATAAATTGAAGAATAATTGTTAATTAATAAAATAAGAAATACATTAATAAAAGAATTATTTTACATTAAAAATACATTAAATGAACTGTAATTGTGTTAGACTTATTTAAAGTTAGTGATGTACTTTTTTTTAATTTTAACATAGTATTTTGTACGGAGCAGCAGCATGACAATACAATAAAGCATGACAATACAATAAAATAAACAACACTTTTAAATTTGTCTGTGCATTGAACATTGTTATGATAATTATTATATTATATTAATTATTATCTTATAACATATTTCTATGTAAAAGAAGGAAGATATCGTAATACACATATTGTGTTTATTAGCATTTCATACTCAATAATTAAAGTTGGACTCAAATTACTATTATATTATAATCCATAGCTATTACCCGAATGTTATGGTTTTTTAACCAGCACAAGAATGTCTGTAAACATCGTAGCGGCGGTACTTTAGTGCCGCACCACGTGCGAGACTAGTATACCGCTGTGCCATATCGATGATGAGGGGCTAATTTCCAGATCGAAATCGTGCAAGAAAGACCTGTGGACCCAGCTGAACGCGGCGCTACAGACGAACGGCAAATGACGGCGGCAGCCGATAGTTTGTATGGTGCGGTGCTCCGCGCGCAAACTGTCACAACTCAGGCGATTGCCGCGCTATCAATTCTTGTACCAACTGCACACACTCTAACGAATATGCCGGGTGTTATTTGTAACTTGAGCTGCATTCAGCCGTTTTAAGCATCTCAAAAATCAAATCGTTCGATCTTAGTCGTTTGATTAACTAAATATTTTGCAATCGATTGTGTATGTCGCGTACACAATGTACCGCGTGTGCATCGTATCACCCGCTACGGTGTACGTGCACTATGTAACTCTTCAACGACGCGTAATTGTTATTATGGCCTGTACTTGAATTACAAATAATGCGACGTAATTACAGTGTCAGATTGCGAAATGAAACTCCATTTAGTAGTTATGTTTAACTCGATTTGAGGTAATCGATCTCACTAATAACGAATGAACAGAAATACGATCAAGAATATAATGTTGCTAACTCCTTGAAATGTTTATTATATTATATTAAAGTTGTAATATTATTATATTTATGTTACTGTTGGATGTATTTAAAAATTTATACCTGCGATTTAAAATGTCGTCAATGTGTATCCGATATAATAATCAAACCTAATATCTTATTTCATGTGTTAGTAGCTCGCACGTCCGTCTGTTGATCGATTATATTGTTCATCATTAAAACATCACCGTTCAAATGTAAATGAAGCTCATGTAAAGGTTGTGCTTAAACAATGTGAGACTTGGTTGTAATCAGTGGTCTATAATAAGTACAAATAAGATATGCAACATTGAAATTTTACTCTCGAAGGAGTTTAGCAACATTTAATTTTAAGGGTATTAAGTTGTAACAGTGTAATAGACGGACAGATGGGGCCGGTAAATTGAAATGTACAAGTTGAGGAACGTTATCGGATTGTTTTGTCTATAAGTGTCCTCCAGCTCATCGATGACAATGACTGAGCATGTGCCGCAACCATGGGTTGTTGTCGATAATTCGATACTCGCTAACAAATGTTTGTATGTACGTTTGTATGTCGGGTAGCGAAATCACTCGGAACTCAGTCTGTCATGATCGTTAACGACCCGTCAAAATCGATCGAAAACGACCCCGCAGGGCTCGTGGTTGCGGTACATAGACTGCACTTGATAGCTTAGTCGTGTCCCCTAATGGATTAGAGTATTGCACAAATAGTATTTCAGATATATATATTTTTTCGATTTCTATCACTGTCGGATATTTAATACCAGTAACATTACTCTGTATGACTAGTCAAATAGTTTTGAAGGGCTATCGCCGGTGTTTCGGCGAGACTTCATTACGTAGCTCATTTACGTGTGGCACGCTCGTACGGGTGGATGGATACGCTTGTATGGGAAGCGTTCGCATCCGTATTAGTGCCGGATCGATCGATGCCACCTAGCCCTAGCGTAAGAGAGGTTTAACACCTACAGAACAACGATCTCGTGAGATTTTATTATATTGTTCGCAGGTGTTAAATGATAATATGAAAATGTTAATCAGTTTGACTTCGGTTCGAGCTCGCACTTTTCTTCGCCGACTGTCGTCACGTAACGTGAATATGAAGATTTTGCTCGGTTTGATTAACATTTTGTTTGATTATTTTTAGTTAATTTTTTTTTTTGGTGTTTGGTGAGCAACTGTTTATATGTCATTTGAGTTTTCGATACTTCGTAACGGATTACAGCGAACGGTTCCGAGTTAAATTAAAAATGTTCACATCGGAGCTCTCTCCGTGTGGACGACAGCGTCAATCGTACGATGTAAGTTGTTCACTAAACTTTACTCAGTACATTTTAATACATTGTCCATTAGCAAATTATTTAAATGATCTCCGTCGCGTATTTGTGTGTAAGCGTTACGAATCAATTTTGTCCGTATGTTTCGTTCGCGTTTCGCACATTTGTGTTTGTTGATATTTAAGTTAACGTTAATTGAGTAGTTCGCAACAGGATTGCTAAGGTCGATGTGGATTGTTTGTAACAATGGAGGTCGATGAAGTGTTTGGCGGGCGTTTGGAACGTCGACGGGTCTATCGGCTAACACGCGTCGGTCCGCCGCGGTCCGTGCACGCGCCGTTCGGTCGCTGTACGCATGTTACAGTTAGTTATCAGAAAAGACACGCCCATCGTTGACTGATAAATGTTTTAGAATTGACTTTTGATAGGTTTCAATAACACTCGTTCAAAAAAATCATCACAAAAACTAACTATGTATTACATGCTGACCGCGTTTTAAATTCAAAATTCAGATGAATAAGGTATTTCAAAATTATTAACAATAGTCCATATTATATTGATAATTTGGCTAAGATGTCTCAAGTGACATAAATAGTGTCATTAGACTACAGATTAATTAGACAGATTATAGATGATGACCGTCGATACACTATTTTTGATATGCTCTTGTCGAAATTTGCAGTTTCATGAATGTTTATGTATAAGAATTTGCGGAGATAAACGTAGACGTGCGTTCGATTATTATAGTAACTTTATTTACAAGTTTATATTATATATTATATATATAGAGCAAAGTAGAGTCTTGAGAGCCTTCGGAGTTTAATTATATTATGGATAGAGTGTAAGAGCTGGCAACTTTGTATATTCATTCCAATGCCGTCACATACTACCACTGATCGTCTATGACAGGGTTCGCCGATACAAATCGAATGCTATGTACGTTGATGCATAACAATATAAATGTCGCGTCAAAATCGGGATATATGATTGGTAAATCATTCTATTAAGTGTTAATCGTCTACCATAATCAGGTTTGTTCTCAATAGAAATCTAAAAGGAAGAATTATGCAGTATAAAATAACAGTACTTCACAAGTTTAACAATTTACATACATAAAGATTTGACACTTGCTCTATTTCGGACATCAAAGTAATAGATGTTGGATATTATGTTTATTTCAAAGATAGGTTTAGTACCGAACCCTGGTGCATACGAGGTCCGACGTCGCTACACGTAGCTCCTATGTGTGTGTATTTTAAAATACGTACGTGCGTACACTTGTTCATTGTACGATAAATACGATGTGTGTAATTGTAGAAATTTGGATCTTCCACAAAACTAAAGCAATATTGAAATATCATTTTATATTGAAGTAAATTATTATTCGTATACAATTTACGTCTTTTATACAATTGCGATGTTATGAGTCGGTGGTAAGTTGAAATACACGTATTTTAGTATAACGTCGGTTGGGTATCTGAACTTTTATTAAAAGAGAAAAAAAAATGTAACATTCTGCTGGATTTGTGGTACATATAACAACTGGTGTTCGCTTAGTGGTTGAAATTTGACCACAATCATTAAAAAATATATCTTTCTGAAATAAATTAAACTATAGCTTATAAAGGCTACCGATCTCTCTTGATTCTGAAATGACAATTCAATCGATTATAAGTACAGATTGAGAAACGCAAACATGAACTGTAATTATTATATTTTATACTCTCGAAGGAGCTTTATTCAACTAACTTTGTTATATTCATAGTTAGCTGCTAGTATTAATCGAGTACATTATTGTAGAACTTATCGTTGTCATTCGTGACGTAAATATAGTTATATATTTTAATTATGTCAGTAGTAAGTTGGGTAACGTTCGTGGCGGGCGAGGTCGGTACGGAGTGTTCATATGATAAACAACAATATATTGATAAAATCTAACATTGGAATGATAAATTTGTTGCCAGGTCGCGTAACTAGTTTTAGTTCGATATCTTATTAAGTAGATGTTTACGTGCATTCATTAAGTGTGAGTGTATTCGACATTCAGTAGTTAGTAAATTTTTAGAATGCTAGTTAGTATAAATTGACAGTTCTAATCGTCGAGTTCGAGCGTTGGAGATATTCAATTTCGGTCGAATGGAACTTGTCCGTGAACTCTTTATAGTATTTCTCGATCAATATTACGACTACTTACCCATAGTCTAGAAGTTGTACTATCTGAGCAATAGTTTGGTTTTTACCGACTCGTTAATAATGCACTATGAGTTACACGCGGTACGACACCTGTCTAGTTAGGTAGACGATAGCTTTGGACGTCAGAACACTTATTATAGTTTAAGAATTTTCGTATGTTTAAACTATTTAATCTATGAAATCTACTCACGGTTATCTTAAATAGCATGCAGAATTTAGAGCTAATAATATGTGACAGAATTTTAGTCATTTTTTTAATTAAATTATTTTGACATATTGACTTGCCGTCCATGTTTATTTTGCGAATCTGTATAATGTATAGTGTTTATTTTGCAGTATCTTCCTATTAGAAGTCACGAAAATACTAGCATATTTGTATATTTATATTTGAAAATCACAGAAATAGTTATATTAGTATGCTCGTTGGGCATTATTAACCTTTTCTGGTATGTATAATTTCTTTGGAGAAATCGTTACTTCTCCATATGACATTTGAAGAGTGCTTTGACATTTTGTCTCAAAGAACTATTTTTACACTTTAAAACATTAAATGATAAAAAGAAAATATATCGTTAGTCTCTTAATATGTAAGAAATTAGTATGGAGCATATTTTAATTAGTCATTTAATGCATGTCATAGTTGTAACTCGCCAAGTATTGAATGGGAATGCGATGTGTTTGTGATCGTTTCGTTGCGCGTTGCTATCACATATCAGTTGAAGTTGCAATGCTCCCCACGTGCCTCGTCGCGTGACAAAATTGTTTACGAATCGCAATTTGAAAAGCCACGGCTTCGACACAGAACACAACAGTTTGTTAGGACAGAGAGTATCTATAATTTTTCATATAGGGTTTTTTGGTAAGGCGCAGATGCCAGGAGTGCCTGAATTGAATAGAAAAATAGCTCGTCTCGTACCACCCTTTAGTCGTCTCGGCATACATTTTTCTAAGATGGTCTTAGCTCGTCGACCTTTATCGTCGTTTCGATGAATGCTCTCCATGGGATTATAGTTTAATACGACGCGTTTAGTTACTTAATATTATAAGATTGGGATAAAATCGTCAGCCCTGCGATGTTCATGGTATTGTATTTGGATATTTACATCACATCACAACCGGTCAAAGTATCGAGGACAACATTGTAGCAAGTCTGTTTAGTTCTAAATCAACGATGCATAATTAATTTATACATCAGGATTTGTAGTTTAATTATACACTTTGTAAGTGTGGTGTCTCCGCCTATTAAAGTATGTAACCATTACAGAGTTTGAATGGCTATTAGCGTACGTAATACATATATATGATAATATTCTATCGTTCGTATCGCATATTTTCTCATTTGCAACACACATGGACTCAGGTGTAAACATGTGGACCGCTGTTGTGCGTGCCTCTGGATTGTTTTCATGTCTTGTGCGAATAGTGTTATTGTTATTCAGATATTATATCGGGCTACGTGTAAATCGACGCTGAACTTAATTGACACATTCAATTGTTATCATAGAAATTGTTGCATTAGATATGTATGCGTTTGATTTCAATGAAATGTTATTTGGATTCACCTTAGCCAAAGCTGATGTGCCTCAAAAGCTGGCAACCATGTACATTCTTGCAGGACGTAAGACTGACAAGTGTTTTCTGATAAATAGTCGATTGTCGAAGTCTTCAATGTCGGGATGTCTGTCAACAATCGGTTTAACTTTTAGTGTTTTTTTTTATTATATTAGTTCTTATTAAATTGCAATTGTTAATAGACATCCCATCTATGTATAGAGTGCCCATACATACATTTTATACAATGTTTATTATAGCACTAGACATTTTGCTCCGTTGTCGCAAATGGTTGTAATTATTAAAAGTAATTATTATTATTATTAGTAAAATGATAGACTGTTTTGCACGATTTCTAGTTTGACCGTGTCTACTCTGCTCTATTCTACTCGTGTTGTCGCTCGTCGTGCGACAGACGTACCGCTTTGTTATGACAAGTTACGTCACCTGACCCGCAACGTGTGCGCGTTTTACAGCATTCGGTGTTCACCTTCTTGCAATATCTCCTTCTATAATAAAATGTGCGTTTCTACTCAAACTCAAAACATTTTGACCTCTAGATCATTTTATTACTTTTACGATTACACATAAGTCTTTTTTGGCAAAATATTTGAAGTAACCTTATTTAATTATTCAATATACTTATTCTATATTTAAGAAACATGTGTTTTATTTACTTATCATATATCTCTATTTTATCTGAAAGATATAATTCATATGCAGTGACACTACTTTATTAATGACTGTCGAAAGTCTTGTGTTTGCTAGGATAATTGGGGAAATAAAACACCCAAAACATAAATTAGACTCACCGTTCCTCTGCAGTTGTAACTTTAATGGGAGCTATATTGGTTTTTAATTCAACTTTTCAGTTGGATGGTCTGAAGTATACATACATGTTGGAGATTTATTTAAATCCATTTCATTAATTCATACGTACCATAAGTATCATATTTCGCAAGGGTTCTTCATATAGTAGAATATATTAGTGCACAACCTCTGCGAAACATGATTCTTATTATCAGGCGTCTAATATGTTTTACCCATAGGTTCAGATAAACTAGTAGGTTTAATTCTGAGGAACAGAGTACATACCGTTTTAAAAATATAGCTCGTGATGTCTTATGAGGCACACAATTATTAAGTTGACTGATCGATAATTAATTATAGGTAGGCAGTAAATGTCCAGTTAATGTTAGAATTTCAATTGAAAGAATTGCGAGTTCTGCGAACTTGAACAAGATTATAACAGTCGTTTGATTATTTGCCAGCAACGTAATGCTACAACGCTGATTCCGACAGGCAGCCAGCCGTATTTAACGAATATTTGTTTAGTATTCGCTAAGAGATTTTGATATTCATTTATATCAGTCTGTTTGAATAGGTAAGCGACGGCTTGCATCGCATTGAATTCGTCTGAAAACTGTTGGACATAATTATGTATTAGAACTATTCACTGCATATTCATGCAGTTGGAATTTTAGTATCCTTAACACCCTATTTGAGTTTCTGTCTAATACGATACATGATGCTGATAGTTTTTGATAGTGTATAAAAATGTTATGAAATTGACTGACCATTGAAGTTATTATATGTCAAACTATACAAGTTTTATTTATCATTTTTCCGGGTTCTAAATGAAACTATAATAAGAACTAGCAACCCTTTCTCGCTTCCTTTTGGAAAAATGAACGTGCACACAATTAATTACTCGGGATAAAAGATATTTTAGATTTCAGTTAAATACGTTTTAAGAAGAAATTGAAAAAAATATAATTGGGTGTTTAATGTCCATAACAAAATTTACATTTTCAAAAATAATTAGATATACCCGTATGTCATTTAAATTATGGATTTTAGCAAGCTTTTACTGTAGTAGACATAGCTTTGATTCCGCTACGCTGTATTTACCAGTTAGGAATATAAGGACCTTGCCTGTTGCCAGAATACGAGTACTTCATCAAAGTTGCCCAAAGGTAACTCTGTTAAAAATCGTTGGGACTGACGTTAGACGGAATATTCTACCTTGACAAATATAAAACGAGTACATTTACATTATATGACTGTATTTAATTTCAGTACTGTAATCCTATGTCACACGAATAGGCTGCAATGAGCATTGAATACTTAATGGACAGTAGGTATGTCCGTTTCGCAAGACGATAATTAAAAGATAATATTAACAAAAAGGTTACTGATAGCTATCAAAACTTGTGAGGCCTTACTTTCATTATATGTTGTTGCAAATCTTAAGCGCTGTATACAAATGAAACTGATTTAAATCAATAACTTCATTGAAGCAATATAATTTTTATAAATGCAAATATAGTAGGCTAGATCGAAATTAATATAAAATACGGTGTTTTGCATCTACTATGTTTTGAAATTACCTTACAATCTTTTGAATAATTTAAATCGGATTTTAGGAAAGATTCAAATACCAATTTTAAATATTTTAATCGAAAATGAAATATTTATACACAGTTGGTTTTTACAAACACTTTTCAAAAGTCACATCAACAAATCGGTGACGTGAATGGTTCGAGAAGAAGAAGCGACAAGAAGCTCCCAAGGAGCTTTTCCTTACTACAGTTACTGTGGGTTATGATGAAAGGGGTGTAAAGCAACAACAGAAGAAGAGTATGAGTACATACGAGAAAAAGTTACTGCGTCCAAAGATGAGCATGTCTCACCTAGAAAAAGTTTGCCTCAGAACCAACCATCATGAATAGTTGTTTCATACCTATTAACGGCCATGTGAACGTATAATTGTAACAACGGAAACCATAGGAGGTTTCTGAATACAAAAAAATATCATCTTTTTAAATATCAAGTTACGATTGTTATCTGTGTTTAGTAATTTCATGGATCGTTTGTCTAATCTGATAGCTATCTCAAGAAACGAGTATCTCACGTGAAAAGCAATCGTACCAAATATCAACTAAACTGCTTGCTGATAACCCGTGCACAATCTAAGTATTAACGACAGGTCAATTAAATAAGCGGGTCAATTTATCAAACTATTACCTACTCAGTTATTTTCTTGTCAATATACATATTCAGATTGTAAAAAAATCGATTATTTAAATCGATTATTTTATTAAAAAATCGGATAGAGTACCGTTCCCCGGTGTATGATATCGTTAATTAATATAATATTATTGGATGAAAATTGCTTGTGCGTCACGAACATCCTTTACACGTTGCATGAGATAAGCAGGTAGGTACGTATAGACAGTGATTTAAGCGCCGCATCATTGGTCCCTCTAGTCTCTGATCCTATGTGTCAATTATAAAACTAATCACAACATTCAACTGTGATGTGAATGTGACGTAGATGTGAATCGTTGGGATGAAGAATGTTATATTTTGAAAGTCGACTCCTAACGAACGGGTTTGTAAGGAAAGTGAAAAAGATACCAAATAGAAAAAAGATATATACAAAAAAAATATATCAGTAGCAATATTCGAATTGATAAGCACGAGTAATTAATGAGTGTTATCTATACTAATAATAAAATAAAAAATTGATTAAAGTATTTAAATAAGTAAGTTTTTATTTTAGTTTGATTAATAAAATGTATGAATAATAGGACTTTAACAGTGAAGTTGCCATTTAATAGTTCATGCCATTTGAAATGTATTTCAGTTATGCTTGGCTAAGAATTCTAATTTTTAATGAATTTTATTTTAAAACATGGAATTTCATTTACAGATTCAGTCGTTTATTTATTGTTTTCATCATATTTGAATATTTTTCGTTAGCGTGGACACGTTTTTCTACGAGTAATTATGGAATACAAGTTCCATTGTGATAGAAATGCGGCGTAAACTGCACGCAATATTTTGTATAAAAAGCGAACTTCACAAACGAACGCACAACCTTTTATTGATTTTGACGCTTCCGATCTGGAAATTTGGATTTGAAAAATGAATCAATTCCGTGGTCGCCCGAAAATTGCCCGAAAATTTTGCGATTGTGGAAGGTGATGAAACCTAATCTACGGCTGAATTAAAGGCAGCTTTCGACGTTAGCATCAAAACAATGTTTGTCCATTTGCGTCAAATTGGCAAAGAAAAAGCTTGACATATGAGTGCGTCGAACTGAATGATCGTCAGCGCGGCGAACGTGTCGACGCATGCCTTGCATTAACAGAAGACATTTTTTTTATTGAGATTTTTAATCGCATTGTTATTTGCGACGAAAACATTTTTGTCAATACTAAGCGCTTAGCATTGCAAATCTCCAGCGAATTTTGGCAAATCGCTCAACCCTGCTGCACTTGCACGCCGCTCGCGCAACGGACGGTCAAACGCTACTAGAGCTAGGGTTATAAGCTCCCCTTCATCCAGCTTTTCATTTCTTTCACTAGACTTACGCCCTCAGACTTTACTTTTTCCAAAATTCGAACACATTCTTAATGGGAAAACAATTCAATAACCCTGTGGCAACAAAAAAACAAAGTACAAAATGACTTTGAAGAGTTCGTTGCCTCCCATTCTTCTGATCTGACTCATTTGTTTTCAATCTTTTAAAAGTCTTTATCTTCAATGGCATAAATACTTAAATATGTTAAATAGATCCCACATTAGGTTATCAAAGTTATTAAATCTAAACCTGTATAAAATTCTAAAATCGCTTTCTGTAAGCGAAGCGAGGG
>DWPT01000598.1:0-22850 GCA_018251895.1 Agathymus mariae mariae
AAAGGCACAATTAGTTAATGGTCGTCAGGGGTTCCAAGTTCAAACGGACCAGTCACGGGCGCACGGTACCCGCTCGCCGTTCCGCCATTGGTGTCGAAGTTTGGCGCCTTTTCTCTGTACCCGCCCCTCGTATGTCAGTTGTGATTGAATCCTTGAGTGAATGAGTGATTTATTTATCCAGCGGTGCGAGGTTTTTTGTTATTCGTGCACTTTTTGCTGGTTGATTTATAGCGCCCTCTGTCAGTGTGACCGACGTTAATTTTACAATTGTACGAAGAAGTGTAATTTGTTTTCTTGAATAAATTTACTTGTATCTAGCGCACCTGGTTTTAAATGTTATGTTGGTATTTTTATTAAGTAAAGACAATGAGGATTTTTTACGGCAATATGACAATGGTCAAAATACATATGAACGAGCAGACGGGTAACCCAATCCTTTATCGACGCCCATTTACGTCTGTCAGTTTAAAGACATCACCTATTTGATGCACATCAAGATTATCCGCAACCGAAATATGTACGGAAAGAATATTTAATGATTGATTATAGAAAGAGAATGGTAGAGAACCATGTAGATGTAAAACCTCACCACCATGCACATGTATGTTATGGTACTCCGTAACCATAACCGAAGCTATCGGATATCCAAAATTAAAATATATCCGAAACAGTAACCGAATCTGATAAAACAGTTTTGAATAACTCGGGCAATGAGATTCTAAACATGTTGTGATAGGTATTCGCCGGCCGTGCTTATATTACCCATGTCTCGTGTTTTAGACAGTTTATTATTCCATTTTACGTTTTTTTTCTGTGTTGTTATACCTAGAAGTCAAGCTATTTATTACCTTGTAAATAAATTGTTTTTCCAAATTTTATATTTATTTCCAAATCGTACATCAATTTATATCCGTAACTAAAATTATCCGCAATAATCGAGTAATTGGATATAATTCTATATTTCTAATCGTAACCAAACCAGATCCGAAATTTTACATCCTTAACATGTAGAATAAAATCTAGCGACCTCCAATTTTTAATCTTCTCGCTCAACAGCGGGGGCTATTGACCCCTTCGAATTACTGCCCGGGTTGGAGGGTCACGTCGAGTTCCGAACTCCCCAGGCATTGGTCGCACCTTCAGTGGTCGCACGCCGTGTCGGATGTCACGCATCGCATCGACAGAAGGAGCGTTCGTCATTGCTCTGCTTTGTTTTGCAACATGCATTAAGATTTTGGCTTGGACTCAAGGATGTGGAACCCCTTACACCCCATTGACATTTGACATTTGTTTTACTGCAGTTCATTTTTTTTTTTCTTTATTACTCGCTTTCAGCCGTTTCAAAATATAACTAATTAGGTACTTGTGTTTAAGATTTCGTTCACTTACTCGTTTTAGATATCTTCGAAAAAAGAAATTCTACTCTTAATTAAAATTTAGTCATAAATTATCCATGACCCTACCGTACTATATCGTTATGAACAAGCAAAATCTATCAATTCATTAATACTACTAACGCCATCTGTTTGCAGAATAAAGTAGTCACAGTTGATAACATCAAGGTGAAGCTTCAGATTTGGGACACGGCAGGTCAAGAGCGCTTTCGTAGCGTCACGCATGCCTATTATCGAGATGCACACGGTAATTAATTTATCTCTTAATATATAAAATAATATATAAATTTGTCAAAAAGTTATACACGATTATAATTTTGCATAGAAAAGAATTTGATACAGTTATAAATTCTTATTACTGAAAGATAAAACTTCAAATATAGACCACGTGGCACCATCTATTAACACATATTAAAAGCATATTATAATTAATATATTGTCTATTGAACCCTCAAAAACAACATATATTATTTTAAACATAAAATAAGGTTAAACATCAATCATTGCCTACAAAAGCACGTTATTTACTTTGTTGGTACTTTTACATAAAGTGCCTATCACCGCCATCTATACCAATTTACAGCAAATACTTTATCACCGTGGAAAAGTAAACAATAAGTAACGAAGTTCATTCCACTTTGATAAGAACGAATGAAATGCATTTCAAATAATACGATACGCGCCAAATTTTTGTACATTTTTTATTACAAAATTTTGAAACGTCTTAGAATCGATCACGTTCAATCAATGATGCGATAGACTGAGCCGATCGGGACGGCCTCGACCCGTTTCCTTCCAGACCAAACGTATAACCGGATCACATCACATGTGGGGGACTCAAACCGACCGAACAACTGGCGTGCTTACGTCACGAGTACCTATGGACAGTACTGGCTGGCGAATGTCCATCTGGATACCTCCGAGGTTGCGCCGCGTGTATTGATTTTTGCTTTTATCGGGATTTCGAACCATATTTGTTAAGATGTACGTAGGTATATTAATGTAGACTAATAAAAAACAGTATCAAGACCAAATATGTAGTAACACTGAATTTTTTTTTTAATTAATCAACGTAGGTATTGATAACAATATAATGACGCCGAGTTTTTGTTTAATCTGGCAGTATATAAGAGCGTTAGTATGGGGCTCCGTAACCGTAACCGAAACTATCGGATATCCAAAATAGAAATATATCTGAAACAGTAACCGAATCCGATAAAAAAGTTTCCAATAATTTAGGACAGAGGTAGAGTCTAAATGAAACATGCCAGGTTTTCGCCGGCCGTACTACTAGTCACGTCGCCCTCATTTTTAGACAATTTTTAATACAATATTGTTCTTTTCTATGATTGTAATACAAAATAATACCTAGAAATAAAGTTAAAGTGTTATCTTGTAAATACATTATATATATATATATATTTTCGATTCCTAAATCACCTAAATCCGTAACCGAAATTATACGAAATTGTTTCATATCCGTAAAGGTAACCGCAACTGATAAAATATCCGTATCCGTATCCAGATCCGATGTTTCATATCCATATTATCCTCAGTATATTATATATGATGGACTCGCACAGAAATCATTCAACATAATATTATAAGTAAAAGACAACATCTAGGATAATTTTCAAGTATTGTTCTGTTGTTGTTGTCGGCCAGGCAATGAGAAGGTAAGAAAGAAGGTACTGGCTCTCAAGCCCCCAGCCGGGACGCGACGTGTCGTTTGCCGGCTGACTCGAGTACGAGGGTGGTGGCTGGCCTGGCAGGCTTCATGGAAAGATAACAATAGCAATAATAATATTGACGACTTAATAATAAACTTGATAATATAATCTTTACGCAAAGTCCTTTTACAACACCCTGTTCTGCCAGCGTGGGATTGGGGGGAGTATTCTCGGCCGCTCCAATACGGCCAATACCTCAGTTCACCCTGTATACATCCTGTAGAACTCACTTAGTCTAGTACAGTTCTAATATGTAATCCTCTGTTGCAGCACTTCTCTTACTCTACGACGTGACGAACAAAACGAGTTTCGACAACATCCGCGCGTGGCTCGGTGAGATCCGCGAGTACGCTCAGGACGATGTGGTCATCATGCTCCTAGGTACAGGCTACAACTGTCAACGGTCCTCGGTCCAGTCCAGGGCATGGCTATTCAGCAAATGTATTCCTACAAATTCGAATAAAAAATCGTTTAATCGTTTAGGTATTGTCTAAATACACTTATTTTCGCTTGTACCACCGTTTCGAAAAGATGTTTTAATATCAAGGAGGAGTCACAGCACGAGAACCTCCTCAGCACATCTTTTAAAACAACGAAAGTCGAAAGTTCTAAAATTGACCGTAGGCGTCTGATGAGGCTCGAGGTTTGAGTTTGACGATGACGATAGCGTAACGTTGTCCATAAGAAAAATCGATAAGCCCCTAACCGATGGACAGCTCTTTGTGCTGTCCGCGTTCATTTTCATTTTGTTCTCAGCACTGAAGCGTTTATTATATTATCAGCCGCCGTCCTTTTTAAAGGCCTGTGTTAATTAATGCGTTTGATAGTAACAGTAATGGAATCTGTAGAAAAATTACAAAAAATAAGAAGAAAAGTTACAAAAATATAAATTTTCGTTTATTCGCCTGAATGTCGCTTGATTACACAGTTTGCAGATCCTTCGACTTAATTCGACATTCTATGGTATTTATATAATCGAGTACTATAATTAAACACAACTGAATATTAAAATTTGAAATGTAAAGCAAGCAACTTTTCAAAACCACATACAATTAATCTTACTGCAAAATGTCTACAAATTCTTCAATTTATTGGACACGACTATAAGGATAAACGTGCGACAACGTTCACTCACACAATCATTAACAATCCAATCGCTATGACCCGCAAAACTAATTCACTCGTCGCTTCTAGGAAACAAATCGGACAGCGCTCTCGAACGAGCGGTGAGGCGGGAGGAGGGGCAGCGCTTGGCGCGGGAGTACCAAGTGGCGTTCATGGAGACGTCGGCGAAAACCGGGCTGAACGTGGAGGCCGCGTTCGCACACGTCGCGCGGTCGCTCGTGGCGAAAGCTAACCCTGCCGACCCGTCGCGACTGGCCGTGCGCGCGCAACCCTCGCAAGAACACAGGTCTCCTTGCCCCCCTTGCTCGTAAATGCTACCATTCTAACTGAGAATCTAACACGATGACGAACGGTAGATGATGGTAGTAACATACTGTATTTTGATTGGTAAATATTTAAAATGATCCAAGCTTGCCATCGCTCACTAATGAAAAACCATCATTACGTCTACTTATTTCATGTAAGATACTGGTTTTAAGAAGATTTTTAATGTACTAGCATTCCTGTTTTAGGTATTTTACTTCAGTAATATATAATGGTTGAATTTTATGAAGAATGCACTGTAATGACATCAAACGCACTAAGTAAATACTTCAAATTAATCGTGTCATTGTCGTCGTTGTAAAACGCAATCATTGAAAATATTTTGTCTTAAAATGTCGTATTGGGTGGTATTTGTAATTGAAATGATTCGAGTACTTGGATTGCGTAATGCCATTCTTAAAAATACTTCACGCCAGCAATGGGCGCGACGGGTATATATTTCGTCGACTCAAAACGACATTTATGATCAGAATACGAGTAACAGTATAATATATATTTACATGTATTTTTGAAAAAACAAAATTACTATTAATAGGTACTATATTAAACAGTACGTAAAGTTTCACGTTATAGGGTTTTTAAAATTTTGCGAATATAACATGCTATGTTGTATATGAATTGCGATAAATAATAACTTCATGTAAATAGAAGCTAATTGTTAGCTAGATGTAAGTTAGCACTTTTGTGCCGTTTTTGGCTTATAAGAAAAGTTCGTAAAAATACTTTGAATATTTTTCGCCAATTTATACTTATATATATCTGTATTGTGACATGATAATCTGAATTAATATTAAAGCACTAATTTTAAAACATATTTAAATGCTTGACAGTCATTACGACGCTTAAATAAAATGCAGCCTGGTAGAATCACGCGGACCAATTTAAGATGGGTTTTTAATTTGAATACAAAATCTTTTATCTTTTCCGACACATGTTGAGTTACACGACTTAAATTTCACTCACAGAAAAACCACGAACATTAGAACGGCTGGATTTGAGTAAATACTATTTAACTTTACATGGACAAAATAGTTTAGGTATAGTAGTAGATTTTTAGCTCCTAACATCTAAAAAATATAATTCAAGTACCGAGTCCGGTCATCCTGCCGTTCCCTTCAAAATACATAAAAATAAATTGCAAATTAATTAATTTTCAACTTTAATCTTAATGCTTTAAATTTTACTTAGTTCCATGCGTTCAATATGTTCAGTATGTTCAAGTAAATTTTCTGTCATTATGTCTTTTATTATATCACCTAGCTTGATCCATATCACGTAACAATAAATTTACTTAGCGCAAAAATGTATTTTCTGTAATATCTTCACTCGTATGTACGTCAATACACATAAATCTCTTAGCTCCAAGAAAATTATTCATTAATGAATATCATATTATTGTGCTAATCAAAACAATGCGCACATCGATCGATAACCGAGTTAAACAGTGACAGTTAAGTATTACGTGTACCAACGCCTAGAATTATGTTAAGTTGACGTATGACTGTAACTTTATTGTAAATTATTGTTAAATATGTTATATTGACTTATATTTCATCTATAGAAAAATTCAAAATACTTCAGACTAAACTCGTATTGCTTTTAATAGATAATGAAACTTTTGTGTAATTCTCCTGGGATGGATTCACTACTGCCTGCTAATGATGCCGTGAAAGAAGCTGCTTCACGTATACTTATGTACCATTAGGAAAGTCGATTCCGCCGTGACAAATGAAATATTTTATATCAGTGAACATCTACTCCTGCTTCATCTTGGTGCACTTCAAGTAGGATTATAATCAAATTTATGTTGGTTTTAGATGGCCATAGGCTCGCATAGCGATAACATAAACCCAGTGAAACCGAAACGCTTTGACAAACAAACTTGCTAGATATTTTCTTAAGATAGCACCCGAATATTATAAAACACACTCGTCTGTTGCAGCTTCGCATAATTAAGAATATTTTTCACCCTTGCTTTATTTTACTTACTTATTATACCCATTAGTTCAGTAAATACTTAATGAACTTATATGAAACGTATTGAATCGCGTATCTGATATACACAGGTCCGTCGAAGGAAAAGTTTTTTTAAATAATAATTATTATTATACAGTCTAAGATTTGTAAAATAATGTTACAAAGGAGCGTTAATGTTACAAAGAAATATGCATGTAGATGCTTTTTATATGTTCTCAGTTGCCATCACTATTAGTGATAGAATATAAGAATAAAAATTTGTTGGCAGACATAGATAGGCCTTTATTCGCGTATCAAGCCCTTAGTAATCCCTGCCCTATGTCGTCGGCATATGGACATCGAGTGATATTTTAAATTAATCATGGACATAGAGGATAACTAATGGTATTTTATTGTGATTTAATTTATCTGTTTTTAAAAGTATAAAACATTACATTTTATTTTATTTTTTATTATCTGGAAATGACATATAGTATAAAAAACGCAAGTAAAAAGTATAATAAATTTCAGAGTACAAGCATATTCCCTGTTGTAACGTATTGAATGTCATTAATTGTTACTTGGTAAATTTAAGCAAGCTACGATATATTACAAGTAGATTACTGTTTGTACAATAAGGTTATTAACTTTGTGTAACTGTAATATAAAATAATATTGTGTACCTACCACTGAACGTTGCTTGTGCGAAATATAAACAAAAATGTGATGAACATTTTGTATTTTTATTTCTTTATAAATTAGCCGGCCTGAACATACAACATAAATACAATTTATTAGAATAATAATAAATAAAAAAATAATCAGATGAAATTTTCCTTAGCACGGTGAAACTGCAACTCAACAATTTTATGATTACGAAGATCAAATCAATTTGATCTTAATTGTTGCCGCTCTGAGTCTATAATATTAAAAAGTTATGTTAATGTAATTACTGTAAATTTAATAATAATAAATATTTAGGCATAAGTACTCACTATTATAATTTAACCTCATTGCGGCATTACTGAGATTACAGAATTACCTCGTGCGTAATTTTGAACAATCATGAGTTTCCATAAAATATGTCCTTTACCAAAACAAATGACATGTAATTTCTATCGCGCACGTATTGTATAGGATTTCAAGCGGAACAACTCGTGAAACAAATGTGGGAATTTTTTTTACTACTGCTTATAAAGTAAGTTTAGTTTACCCAAAATTGTAATGCACGCAGGGTATTAGAATACATTGGATCGATGGGTATTAACAAAATAATTTGAAATCTATTCTGATTATAGTTACCACACTTGCGTTCGATATTTTTGTGGAAAACATGCATGTCTTATTACATTATGAATTATTCCATATTTCAAATAAATGATTTTCCATCTTTTGGGGGGGGGGACACCGAAATGCGGTTGTAAATCCAGGAAGCTCTATCTATACCACTATACGAGCATATGGTAGTTATTGGATCTCCAAAATCAAAATCACTTCTAATTTCGTGGTGAACTCTAGTTGGTACTTCATGGTGAGTGCAAATATATAATAGACAAAAGCTATCATAATGCTTTATGAGACGTGGTCGATTTTTGTCCTGAGGAGAAGCAATTACATTATAAAGTACAATTATACTGACTTCAAAACATAAGTAGACCTGTTTGCTGGATTGCACATTTCATATCAATAAAAAACAGTTAAAACCAGTCGATGGGGGAATAGAGAGGCGATGGGAGCGCAAAAAGTTCATTATAACTACAAGGAAAAGATTGTAAAAAATTTAAACAATCATTGAGGTTGAATGTAAATAATACGAGAAACGCCAGGCTGTAGCCAACAAACTCAAGGACTCTTTTGGAAAGCATTTTAATTTCGGTACTTCGATAATTACGGTACGACATAGTGGCAACGAAAAAATGTTTTAATGTTAATAACATACGTATGCTAAAATATGTATATGCTTTGAGGAATTATAACATTGAAAAACGGTACAAATAATAGGCATAACGTTCATCAGCTATCAAGTGACTTATAATTCTTCTTGCACTGGGATGGCATTGATTCAAAAACACTTCTAAATGTGTAGATACTGGTGTAAGCACTTTTAAAGTGTTTTATTTTATTTGTGTAGATGTTGGAACATAATGGCTCAGAGCTTTCGATAATAACATCAAATGTTTGTAAATTCGCAGTTATGTAGCTTTGTAACCTAATCAAATGACTTGAGATCCAACAGCTGGATTTGGCTAATAAAAATATTAAAAAGTACTTAATTACTTAAGTACTCAAGAGACCGAGACCATAAACTATGTGTGTAAGCGTTTAAATTTTATTGTTGTGACCTACAGTCTTCAAATCGAATGACAAAGTTGAAAGTACTGGCTCCATAATCCATGACTAAATTAGATGAAAAATCAAGAAATCAATTCATTCATGTTTGCATTCAATCTCATTAGATATCCCCACCCTATTTGACAATACATATTATTTTGAATTCTATTAAGTTGGCAACAACAAAATAATAATATGGTCCTGATGAAATTATTGTTGCCTAATGTACATTGCCAGAATATAGAATTTGAATAAATCTGATGTAAGTAACATAAATGTCCACGCAAAGGTTTAATGCAAAAAAGGCAAATAAATCATTACTATTTTAAATTAATTTGAATTTGCCGCGTCAATCTTCCAGCTGCAAAGTTTATCGAAGTTTAAATTTACCGCCATTAGTGGAGTAGTTTTAGAAAGAGACAAACAACCAATGTCAGGTCCTTAAAACATTTTATCAAAAGAATGTGCTTTCACGAATTATTAGTTTAACGCTGACAGCGTATAGTCATAGTACCTATAAAATATGGTTCTGATTTGAAATTAGAGAAATATAAATCATAACTTAAAAAAATAATACTGCTTAACTATGTTCCATATTGTATGTATAAATAATATCGAAGTATATAACTGGAACATTATAAATTTCAAGTTGTTATGGAAAATAATATAAGAATGATATTGGTAAAAAAAATCTGTGGACGTTGAAGTTGTACTTGACATTTCACGGTACAGCACAAGTTGAATATGCTAATGAATGAAAAAGAAATAGGTTTTTTATGGCAGATTATTAGATTTATATAATGCTAGTTGTATATATATATATGTTACTTTATCTTTGTTCATGAAAAAATTACTGTTGTTTTTTGAGTTAAAATTATATTTTTGTGTCGAAATATCAAAACTGAGAAAAGGTTTAAAAGAACTGGAATTCATCATTTATTTGCTTGTTATGTTGGCCAAACTGCCGCCATTTTACGCGCACATGCGCAGAACGACAGGTGGTCGGCGACTCGACCCAGCTATCCCGACCGAACATCGACTTCTCATGCTCATCATCAGCCGCTTTCGTGTTCAAGTCAGAACGATGTGCAGTGCTTTGTGTTGAAGTGGTCGTGGTGACATGGCGTCCGTGTTTTAAATGCTGTTTAAAGTGCTAATACCGTTGAAATTTGTTTATTTACAATGAGTGTGAATTATGATCGTGTTTGTAGACTGTGCTTGTCATCTCGAGGCGAATTACTGCCTATATTTCCTACCACCAGTTCGGATGACTCGGAACCTCCTGTCCTCGCATCAAAAATAAGGGACTGTGTTTCCGTACTGGTATGTAATATATTAAAAATATAATAGAATGGTGTTTTGAGTGAAAGTAGACCCTTGGGTGTACGTGAGAACTCGTCATCCGCCCCGGTTCGTGTAATGATAGGCAGCGCTGTTGGGTGGAGATGTCGTAAGATCGTCCACCATTTTGTAACGTTCTACAGCTATCGGTCGACTCGTGGCCGCGTCGCGTCGCATTCCGTGCAGCCGGCGAGGAATGGCGCGCATGATGAGGGTCGGGTTTGGCATTATTCCCGGGGGTCTGGTCGGGAGGGGGTCTGCGGATCGCTAGATAGTCTCGGCGTTAGCCATCGGGCGTATTGATTTATCGGACAAGACCAGGACGGTGCAGCTCGTCCCTCGGACGGGTAGAGCGTCGGTGTCGGTGTGAGTGCGCGTCTGTGTGCGTGCCTATATCGAGCGGTAACCCTCGAGGGGCTCGCTGGTTGCCACTCGACTCGCTTCTACTTATTCGGTCGAGGAGTAGCCGTTCGCCGCCGCTCGTATATACCTACGCCTACCTACTTAGTTTCTCCTCGCGTCGCAAGTATGAGGTGGCGAGGCGCGGTTTCGCCTCGTTCGTTCTGATGAAATGCGCGCGTCTTTCGGCCTTCGTAATATGATTGCGTATGATTATTTTTTTCAGATAACGGAGAATGACGATCTGCCTACTAATGTCTGCAGAAAATGCATGGACAATGTCAATAATTGGCATATTTTTAAGGAAGTGTGTGAAAGGACACAAAACAAGCTACAGTCTTTGAGTAATAAAGATGGCAGCCTACTAGAAGAGGTGACTTCACATTTCTTTATATCTATTTGTTTTTGGAAACTGTCAGTTGATCTATTGTTTACATTTCTTTTATGATTTTTCAGATTAATGTGAAAAATGAGCCTTTGTCAGATGAGGCCTATGATGATGGAGTGGTAATTGATGGCTCCTATCCTGATAGTGAGGTATGTGTGACTCAGTTATTTACTGATAAGCAGTTCTCTGATAATAGTACTTGTTATTTACTGCTCATAATCTACACCAGTACAAGTTGGTTGTATAGACTCAGTCAATTTGCCTTTGATGTCAAGGACATTGAACAGTACTGGCATAGCTTGCCAAGTCATCATTTTACTTAGTTTATGTGGAATTACAAGTACTTACAATAATTTTTTGTAGATCTATTCTAAGGTTAAATACATTCTTAAAATTGCTTATTTATTACAAATACAGTTTTTTATTGTAATAAATTCTGTAAATGTTTTGTAGGGTCTGCTTAATGATAAAAATGTTTGAATATTCCAGAATGGTGGTATAGTTAGTAAATTACAACCAGAAGGACCACCAATCTTGGCATCACTGGGGCTCACACCGAGGAGTGATAAGGTAAAAGATTAAGTTTCTAATGTCTTATCTTTAATAAAATGCTGCTGCTATTTCAAAAACTTGTTCATACTTAGAGATATATAATGTGACACTTTTCTTGTATTTTCTGTAACATATTATTCAAAAGAAATTTTATTATAAACATTTCATGAAATAAAAAATATAAAGTGAAGAGTGAGCTTGAGAATAGTTCAATTGAGTTAATTTTATCCACAGACATATGTAGATCCTCGCATGGATTGGCATCGGGTTCATGCCATTATGAGCTTCATTCAAGATGATGAAGCCATTGACTCATTGCAATCTATAGAAGAGTGTGATATCGTACACCAATCAGATCATGATTCAGACTCGGATGCAGAATTAAATGATGATATTACTGATGATTTTATTAATTGTAAAAATGGCTTCATGCTTAAGAATGGGGAATACTTATCGAAATATCCAAAATTGTCATCATCTGTAAATTATGCTAAGGCAAAGGCAGTTGTACAATTAAGAAAACGCAACGCGAACATGTTTAAACACTATCCACACCCCAAAAATGCCTGGCAATTGTTTTTCACAGATGATTTGTTGGAACTTATTGTGGCCTCTACTAATGAAAGAATTAGTAAAACTCAAAAACAATCATTTCAATCGACTGATGTTAATGAAATTAAGACATTTATTGGTATACTATATTTACATGGAATTATGAGACCAACTCATCAAAAATTCACTGATTTATGGGATGGCAACTTGGGGATTTCGTGTATTCAGAGTGCTATGAAACTTGACCGATTTAAATTCCTCCTCCAGAATTTAAGTTTTGATAATGATCATTGCAACAGTATTATACAGTTTGACATAATGAAAAGATTTCGTAAGGTGTTTGAAATATTTGCTTTGAATTGTAGAACTGCATTTGAAGTTAGAGACATCACAGTTGTTGATGAAATAATAATACCAGTTAATGGGCCTTGTCCATTTCGATACAAGATTGACAGGAAACCATTTAAAACGGGAGTCAAAGTGGTTTTGGCAGTAGATTCATCAAACTTTTACGTTACCAACCTAGATATTATTACAGACAGATATTTTGGAGCGGACGATATTGTCAAAAAGTTAGTTCAACACCTATCAGGAACTGGTAGATCTGTTCTTGTGGATAGTTGGTATACTTCTTTAAAGCTAATTGAAACGTTGAAAAATGACTATAAACTGTACTGTATAGCTGCTCTTAATCCAAAAGATAACATAATTCCACCATTGTTCCTCTCCAAACACAGAATAAATCAACCATTCATGAGTGGATTTCTGAACAATGATGTGTCATTGTCGTCCTATGTTAATGAAAAATTACAGTGTGTGAATGTTTTGACAAGTGAACCCAGGTTTTACAAAAGAGGCCATTCCAACCAAACCGCAGTTGTTTCGTTTTATAAAAAGAATCGTGCGACGGTCAGAGTTTTGGACGTTCTAATGCATTATTATACAACTGCACAAAACACAAACGATTGGACCGTGTCGTTGTTCTTCACACTTTTGAACATAGCCACTGTCAATGCCCAAGTTATATGGAGTTCCTTTAACTCTGAGAATATCATACAGCGCCGAGGTTTTATTAAAGAATTGGCTCTCAGTCTCCTGAACCAGGACGATGCTCCGTTACTTATGTCAGAATTCGTGATTCAGAGAAAGGAAGTAGTACGCGCACAAGATTCATACTACAGGAACAGAAAGAGGTGCAAGTTATGCGTGAGAACTACCAAACGTGACAGGAGAACGAAGCAGTACTGCTTCAAATGTGCCACACCTATCTGTAGAGAGCACACTGTTTGTATTTGTTCCACGTGTATTCAAATACATCACAATCAATCACGTCTGTAGCGTGAGGAGAAGACATGATTATTGATTAGTTATTATTTGTTCATTAGTCTACTTGTGGTAATAAATCATTTTGCTGTACTTTAAGTCATTCAAAAATGAAGAATCATTTGGAAATCAGACTTATGCATCGGAGTTCAAAAACAGATAACAGGACAACATGTCACAGGTTACTTTTGGGTGACTTAATACTTAAGCTATTAGTAATGGATATTAATTTTAATTAAAAATTCTGTCGTTGAGAAGTAAATGGATTACTTCGAAAATATAAAGCTGTATGTTAAGATTGGGAGTCTGACCAGCACTGTTCAAATTACAGTTACCAGCCTATATGTAATATCTGTAATATGTTATGATGTTTACATAAATTATGTAATAATAGTAAAAATCTATGAAGATTTTATTTATTTATCAGATAAACTTAAAATATTGTTTATTATTTATATTTACCCAGAATTGAAAGAGAGGCTTTTTGTTTCACACTTTTTACCAATTGTAATTGTTATTATGTTTGCAATTTATGTTTGTAACATCATTGAAGCTAATTACGTCATGCGGATTTTATAACAACATATTGTATATATTTTGAATATTTCTCTTCTAGGATTTTTTTTTGTAAGCATTTGTCAGACTCATTTAATGTGTCAGAATTTTTAGTATAGTTTATTATCCTATATTATAATTAGCACCTGTTTTTAATGTTTTTTTTTTTAAATAGTAAATGGATACACCATTACTGAAATGCCATTATCATCATCATCAGGTATCTTTAACAATGAGAGGATGTTAAGGACTTAGTCCACTACGCTGGCGAAGTGCAGGTTGGCAGACTTCACATACCATTGCACACACATTATGGAGAACTTTCAAGTCTGCAGTGTTCTCAAGATGTTTTCCTTCACCTAAGCAAATCTGTAATACGCCCACAATTTAAAAAAATTGTGGTGCATGCTGGATATGTGCGGGAGACCTTCGTACAGACCTCTAGGCTATTACTACTTACTGAAATGTGTAAATTACTAATGAAAATATATTACAGAAAATACTTATTCAGTGTCATGTTTCAATCGATCAGTATAACTGTCAATATACTTTCATCATTTATGTAATCAGTATATTTGTGTGTGTTTATGTATACTTACGCAATATTTGGTATTTTAAAATTATTAATGCAATAAATTGTTGTTAATATTTGTTATATTATTTTATTAATATTTAATTTAATTATTGAATTTAATTCTGATTGAAGTCGCTTATTTCGAGAATGCCACATTCTGGATTAAAAGGTTGTTAATTTGTTACATTTTTTTCTTCCAAAAATATATTACACAATTGATTGAATTCAATTTTAGAATACTGTACGAAAATAGCTTAGTTTTTCTGCAAAACAAATTTGGAATGATATATGCATCCGAGCCGAGTTTTTTTAAACAACTATTTATAATTTAGCTTAAACTCATATAAATAGAATTTAGCAATAACATATTTTCTCTATATAGGACGTCATAAAATATAATTTCGTTTGATTTAACTTGTGTCAATATCTCCATCTTCATCGCAAATATCGAAAAATATAAGTCAATACTTTTGTTTCTTTTGAGTTCCTTTTAAAACAGAAGTAGTAATCATAAAATCGTAATTCTATCTACAGGGCGCAGACAGCGACAAGGAGGAAGAAGACGAAGACGAAGATGAAGAGATGAATGAGTCCCGATCTTATCCACCAATCGTAAACGTTCCTAATATGCCTGAAGTTTCCATCACCGTCATGCGCCCCACAGGTGAAACTTTACACGCACGTCAAGGTATCCAACAACTCGCATCCAAAGACTGCCTGGTTTGCGGTCGATCATATCGATACTCCCATAATGCAAGACGCCATGAACTTACATCACACGGCTTCGATAGATACACAAATAAAACAACACACAAGAAAACCTCATCGCACCTGCAACCAAAACTTAGGCCTAATCCTTTTAATCCCAAAGCGCGGTTGATGCCTAACCCTATAAGTCATAAAATGCAACTCCTCCCGAAGAACATTCCGACCAAAATTCCACAAAAAACTATCACTCCAGCAAAACCAATCCCCATCAAAACTATTAAACCACCTCAAAATAGTTTACCATATCCATTGCGCATTAAAGCATTAAAAGATTTACAAATTAAAAAGAAGGAACCTCAAATATTGAAAACACTTCTAACAACGAAACCTGAGGTACTAATCTCGGAACCAGAAATAATTAATTCTGGCCCAGAGAGCCCCGAAACATTAATATCAGAACCAGAAATAGCATCTTTTCAAGTAGAGGCTATTCTGTCCGAACCTGATGGTTTTGTGAATCAACACGATGAGGATATGGACCAAAGTCAGTTTAAATCAAATAATCATAGTCAAAACTATGACACAGTCGATATGGATACTGATAATGAAATTGAAATCGCTCGCCAACAAGAAAACGAGTGTGAAGATGAACAGCTAGAAAACGAACCAGACAATAATGGAGATAACTTAAATGACCAAGAAAATACAGCAATAACTCACAGCGATAATGAGAAACAAAATCAAGGGGAAGGTGAAATTAAAACTGAAGATGGAATTGAAAATAACGACAGCAAAAATGACGATCATACAAAAGAAGATGAAGACAGGGAAAATGATGACCAAAACCATCAAGATGAAAATTTTGAAGACGATGATGATGAACTACCACCGGTTAGTCTAGCGCCTGTTGTAGAGATTAATGAAGATATGCAAAATAATTCCTATAACAGTGAGTTAAATGAAGAGGAAGAAGATTTTGAATCAGCCGATGCTAATGACACAGCAGATGGAGATGAAAATATGAAAGAACTGGATCCTAATAAGGTCTACGTTACAAAAATGCAACGAGATTTCATTGTCAAATATCGTGACATTATTGAACAAATTAATACAAAGAAATGCCTTTGTTGCAAAAGGGAACATCCACGGAGAAAAGCAGTCATCCAACATTTACAAAAGAATGGCCACAAAGTACCTAAACATACTTGTTACAATTGCGTGATAACTTTTAGTCACATAGGAGCATTACTCAGTCACATGAGGTCTAATACATGCACTGATTTATGGAAAATAATATACAATGAGAATGGAATTACCGATGATCTTGTTTTGGAAGACGAACCGAAAGATCCCAAAGTTCAGTACAAAGACATATTTAATGCTAGATCTTATTCTTGTAAACTGTGTCCAGCCAAATTCCAGTTGAAGCAATTTATAATGAAACATGTCTTGGATGTTCATGAAGATAATCAATCCAAAGTACATTTAGCTTGTGTCCACTGTGGATCAAGATTCAAAGATACGAAGCTCTGGAAAAAACACATTCGAAATGGCGAATGCACTGTGTATATTTCGTGTGACTTATGCTCAGAAAAATTTGTCAATATGCAAGACTTTAACGATCATGCTTTAGCCGTACATGCGGGCAATTTTGATTTGTCTGATAGCCATAGCAAATGTGTTGATGGCCGACCAACGGATTGCCCTATTTGTGGCAAAAAGAATAGCAGCTATCCTAATTTGGTCAAACACTTGAAGATTATTCATAACGAGGAAACGCCTCACTACTGCCAGCATTGCGATGCCAAATTCGAACAAGCTGCCGACCTTAACAAACACATTTACATGCAACATTCCGATAGATCTTTGGGTGTACAAATTTCAACAGAACCCGACATGTCCCTTGTCAAAGAAGAAGCAGAAGAATATCACTACTCTTGTACAGAATGCAATGCCATTTTCGAGACGGTGGACGCTTGGACTGATCATCAAGTGGCTGAACACAATCAAGTTGCTCATCATTGCGATCAATGCGAAAAGAAATTTTTGAGACCTTCTGAGCTGGCTGAACATAAAAATACACATTTGCGTGTGAAATTTTATCCTTGTAACATTTGTTCCAATTCGTACAGTACTCCACAAAAGCTCTCTGAACATGTCCAACAGGTTCATCCCGGGGCAGGAGGATATAACTCTATGGATGCTGAATTTTTCTGCGACATTTGTATCAGATCATTTAAAAGCCGCCAGGCATATTCTAACCACATGCGCATTCATTCTAAAGTACCGACTACTAACAGAAAGCCCGGAGAGCCTAGTTCTAAAGGATTCCCTCCTCAAATAATCGGAAAGCCTATACGACACTTTTCTATGGTCCAACCAAGCTTCTTGTCATTCAAGCCAAATTGCAATGTTCCTAACGCACCATACTCGTGCGATATATGTGGTAAAGGTTTTATGCATAAGAAAAATATATGGAAACATAAAAAAGTTTTACATGCTGATTTGATAAACGATAGAAATGATAGTGAAGAGAATACAATGGCAGCGTCAACAGAAGAAGACGACTACAATATGGATGAAAATGGCACTATTTTGTCCACGCCGCAGTTTAATAGTTTCAACTTTACAAATATGACAAATAATGTACAACAACAGCCGCAGCCGCCGGCACAAGATCCTATGCCTTATTCTTGTGAATTGTGCTACAAGAGATTCCCTCTTAGGACAAGTTTGTGGAAACACAAACGCGCCAAGCATGGAATAATTAACGCCAGCGCTATTGGACCTGATTCTCAGGGAGCGACAAGTGAATCGTCGGGTCGGTCGAGTTGTACCATATGCAAAATAAGTTTCTCTGACAAGAAGTCCTATTATCGTCATAGGAAAAATGTCCATAAGTCTACCGTGCAGATGTGTAAGATCTGTGGTAAACCGCTGAGTTCCACAGTCGAGCTTTATGAGCATCTAAGGGCCGCTCATGCACAAGAATTGTTGGGCTATAATGCTAGCCAAGGACCTAGCAAACAAGAAATTGGACAAGAAATGGAACCTGATTATGACCAAGATCAGGATTCTATGGATCCTAATGCTGAGTATCAGGCGCGATACCCTTGTGACACATGTGGAAAACAATTTGTAGGACTTCTCGCGTTGCAAAATCATCAATGCATCAACCAGATGCAATCGCAACCGCAAACGTTTGACTGCGAGATTTGTCATAAGAGCTATACATCTATCGCCGCTCTTAAGAGCCATCGTGGTTGGCATTTACGTTCTCCCGATGGTAAAGCCGCTGCTAATAATTCCGGACTGTGGATGCCACAGCACAAAGTTACAAGCAAAGTGAGTAAACATGAAGTAGTTGATGCTTCTCAACTGGCCAAAGTTCAACATTCAACTCCGGTGAGCATTGCTGCGAAACGAAGGTTACCACCAGAAGTGGAGGTGACCGTGGTTAACCCGAACAAGAAAATGCGATCGGATGATTCCGTTGAAATGGATCAGCAAAATAATTCATCCTCAGGCGTAGACGATAGGTACTGTAACTTATGTGACAAGGAATTTACGAAGCGAGCGGCGTATCAACGCCACATGGACGAGGTTCATCAACCTAACTCTGTCTTCTGTCCGGTTTGCGACAAAAGTTTCACACGGAAGTCGACGTTAATAGTTCATATGAAAAAACATTATGAGAGCGGTGAAGGTAGTTCTACAGGAACTTGTCAAATGGATGATGACGCTCATATATGCGATGTTTGTGAAATGCCGTTTGAAACTGCTAACGAGTTGAATGCTCATCGAACAATACAACATGGTGACGGAGACGGTGAAGGTGAAGAAACTGGTGATTCGGAGGATGAGGGAGTGGGTAACGTACAACAACCGGGCGAATTTACTTGTAGCCAGTGTGGCGACGGCGTAGCCACTCCCCGTGACTTGATCGCCCACCGAGCGATGCACGCAACGCCAACCAAATTCTTCTGCAACATTTGCAAAGTATACTTCGCTAGAGCTTTGGATCTTTCATCGCACACCAGAGCGAGACATTCAGACAACGAAAAAGTTTGCTTCCCTTGTGCCATGTGCGACCGTTCTTACATGAATAAAAAGAGTTTGCAGCGTCATATTGAGATGGCTCACTGATGTTTGCCACATGCCTCTTAACTTCTACCACCACCGCCGTCTTGGGCGGTTGAGGAATGATATAACTCATGTAATTATCATCTTTCGTATGTTTCAATGAATGCAGCGGCCTTGATAACTAATTACATGTAATTCAAAATTGTATATATATGAACCTACAGTGGAGTTTCAATGATCTTAGTAATGCAACTAACTAGCTTAGAATTGTCCGTACTGGATTTATGTTGTCATTCCTGAGCCGTTTGCTAACCGTTTCATGTAGCAGTGTTAAGTTAATTTTTATTTTCCATTCTAGCTTTTTAATCATAAGTATGCTCATTTAATGTATTATTTATTTTGTTATGGTGTCCATTGTGATTAACGAGACTGTTACAAGTTCATATGAATGTGATGGTTCATTGTTACTTTGGAATAATTATGTCATCAAAACTAGTGGATTTTCATTTTACGGAAAGTGTAAAATTAACGTCTACGTTTATATTTTAAATACTGGAATCATGGGCCAAAATTTTTATATTAGTCAATATTGGTTAATACAAACTTAAATCTTATGTGTAAGTATGACTTGTATGCGCATCGTTAAAATTATCTGTACTTTTTGTAAGATCAATGTGATCTTTATCGATTTATTTTTAGTTTTAATTAGAGTTTAGTTCAACTTTATTGCAGTATGTAAATATTTTTCGTCTTATGAATTCTAATTAGAAATTTAATGTTTTGAATTGAAAACGGAAGGTTTGTTTTAAGTTTCATTAAAATGTACTGATTATTTTGTAGTAATTGCAAATGTATATTTTATATAAACTAAATTGACCACTAAAGACATATTTCCTCATCTATGGTGACATCATATTTTTGCACTTTGGTACTTAGCTACCTGTTATTTTAAAATATCACCATCTTATACATTATGTGTGTATGGTTCTTAATTTAATAATAATTAAAATAGTGCCAAAAATCTAGTGCAATGAAATCATTGAAGACAAAATCTCTTGGCATTGATAAAATAACTAATTCAATGTTTTTTTAATGTCCTTACACAAAATCTTTGTATCATTTATTATGTCATCAAGAATTGTAATTTGAATAGGGCGTTATTGAATTATAAAATTATCAGTATACATAGTCTATAAAAATAATAATTTGGATATATAAAATGAGAAAGTTGTCTTTTATATGATAATAGTATCAGTATAGTATAGTATCATAATTGAATTGATTGATTCAAACTTGGATATTAGCTTCTAATGTATAAATTGATAGCAATGTTGCAGAGTCCATACACATTTTTTTTTTCTATTGTAAATAATAAGAGTCTGCCTAATATTTTTGTGAATAAAACGTCATATATATTACTAAGCCATCCTATCGTGCTGTCGAGTATTTTATTTGGTCATTTAAAATATATATGTATGTGTGAGTTATCCTTTAGGTAGACTGATATAGCAAAGAAACGATTACTGAAACTTTGCATTATAACATAAATAAATTTCGTGTTGACCAACAATAGATTATAAAAAATGGATAAAGTTGTAATTTTTTATTCACAATTCCCATAGGTCACCCAAAGTTATTGTGACTAATATTCAGTCTCAAGAATCATGACCAATTTAATATTCATTGCCGTATCAATAGATTGCCAACTGTATCACAATTTACTCGTATTATTACTAGTTGGTATCATCCATTTTCGTACTAAACGTTCGATAATGTACTGTACAATTAATTATAATCTGAAACAATGTCGAACTTTGCTTAACTTGTTATACCTATATTATTTGTGCGGATGTAAACCTCGGCCCTTAAATCTTAACGACATTAAACCAACGGCTTTAAAGTTTTACTTTGTTAGGGATATGTCGTCTGACTTAATCCGTGGCCTAAGGGCGTGCGCGCGATATTCTCGAATCTTTGGTATGGCAGATGAATTCGGTAACTCATATTTTTATTATATGTATTTAAGTTATGTTCTTCTTCTTATTTATGCTGTATTTCATACAGTTTTGTTAACCAATTCTAATCTAGAAATACGAATTGAAGAAATGTATGTTTAATGAGGCAATGTAACTAACTGAGCATTTTTTCCAAACATAGAGTAAAAAGTAGTAAACTAAAATTTTCTATATTATATAATATACCCCTATACAATGTAATTCGCAGAGTTATGTAGAGATAATAAATACCATTGCACACGGATTTTTTATTACAGATAAATCTTTATTTGACTTTCGTGTGAACGTAAGGTCGCATCGTATTAGTTGCGTTGTAATATCATTGGCAAAGTTTTGGTCCTGATTTTGTCCTATCATAATAGTGGTTGAAAACATTTTTGTATACCTAAGTGGAGCGGATTAGAAGCTAAACCAAATTGTCCATAGATGGGGTTCACTTTTGTCGTGTTATGTGGTTTGATAAATAAAGTGACTTAATTATAAAAGCTGATTTTTATTTAGTATCTTACGATTATTTTGTACATTGTAAAAGGCAGACGAATGGGGACCAGACAGCATACAGGTCAACTGATGGTGACGGTCACCGTTGCATACAGGATTCGCCAAAGCAACGGCGGATATGGAGGAGAGTTGTAGACACTATTGAAGGAAAGCATGTTAGCGTTACGGGGATATTTCGGAACGGCTAAGTATTTGGCAGTTTACGTTAACTTTGGAAGAGGGCGGTGAATTCCTGATCGGAGGACTGGAAAGTAACTGATGTGGATGGAATTTTATTTTGCGGTGAGTAGGTCATTAAAGAAAGGGTGACACCAAGTTGGACAATTCCTCAAAAGTTTGAAGTTGAATTTTTTTTATAAAAAACGTATTACTGACACTGTCAATACGAACCCCAT
Organism: Agathymus mariae mariae; assembly: GCA_018251895.1. Classification (NCBI taxonomy): domain Eukaryota; kingdom Metazoa; phylum Arthropoda; class Insecta; order Lepidoptera; family Hesperiidae; genus Agathymus; species Agathymus mariae. The sequence goes on from DWPT01000598.1 coordinate 22,247, forward strand.
ATAATTCAATTAAAATAGTGTAGAACAAACAGGTTTTTGCTTTTAACAAATTCATTAATTTCATTAAATTATTTACTTTAGTGATGGATAACGAAGAAGTCAAATTTTACAAGCGATACAAGAGGCTTCCCAGAACAGACGGTTCTTTTCCGACAATTGTGTTTAGCCATTTCTAGTTTATTCCACCGTTTACGGCTCCTCCGGGCAGTCGTACGTATTGTTTTATATCTAGTACGTAACAAGATTATTACCTAATTCGTAAAACGCTGACATAACTATTACGGTGTAAGATACCACATTTAGATTTTTTTTACTGTCGCAGCTCACGAGCTTTAATCACTTAATCTAAATATCGGTCTTATGTCACATGTACGCAATTGTTTATAGTTAAACCTTGTATTTATTTTTGCATTCTACGTCTGCAGTGATCGTTAATATGTTATCAGAATTGTTTTGTTATTGGATACGTTGTTATTTTTTTTCCTTATAAATAAGGTATGAAGTAAACACAATATACCGTTCTGTCCCCCCCCCCCCTTCCCAGGGGGGGGCCGCGTCCGATGACGCTTTAGAGGCCGCAGGGCCAAAAGCAACCCCGGGTGGT
>DWPT01000599.1:0-22844 GCA_018251895.1 Agathymus mariae mariae
AAACGTATAAGAATAAGGAACAGTATATACGTATTTTAAATAGTGTTGTATTAGAAGTATTTATTAATTAAGATCTTCATTATCCCGGTATATTTTTGCCAATAACTTTTTTCAGAACACTTATCATATGTTTTAAGCTTATATTACTGGGGACATTCTATATTCTAACTGAAATAAGTTCCCACGATTTTTGTATTTCATAATGATATTCCGACCTAATTACAAATATCATGGTCACGACGAACATGCGGTGATGGGGATAAAATTTGGACTGATGACTCTCGACGGATACTAATGACAAATAAGCCTATCAATTTTACGTCTTGTTAGTTTTACGTTCTCAATTACTACATATGAGATTCTTCTTAGTTCCCATATTGCGACATACGAGATTATTACCATAGTAACTGGATTGTTACTAAGTAAAACCTCCGAAAGTAACGTTTTTAAGCATAAACATTGGTTCTCAGGTCTTGATAGCTTACATTGCCATAACTGTTCGTACATGGTAATCGTAGATACCTCTCGTAATACCATAGTATATATACATACTCGTACGATACCGGTACCTCACATTTCTTAACATGCTTACCTAATTTGAATTTTCAGGATGGCTCGTAGCAATGAAACAAGGCCGTGTTCACTAGAGTGGGCTACACAATGGCAAGCGGCGCGTGTAATCGAATAAACTCATCCGCATCGTACCTCGCATTTGTCGCCACATACCGTTGTAAAACACAGTGAAATTGCCAATATCAGTAGGTATTAAGAAAAGTACCCGGTATAAATATCACAAAAGTCACATTTGACACATCCAAGTCGCATTTCTTAAAACCCGTTGAAATTTTCATCAAACTCAACCAATTTCAGCAAAGTTTTGGTCCTTTTTATTTATGATTTGTGATCACCAATATCGTTTCCGCCAAAGCCATTTAGCTGGTAATTATCTGGTTTATCTTACTTCCAGGAATTTAATAAATGTAAAAAAAATGGTCTATTGTAGGCACGAGTATATCTACTTGCAAATGGTCCTTGCTATATACTCTGATGTCTTCAAACTTCTCTTGCAGACCTTTTTTTCTCTTAGTATTTATATTCCGTTACAATAAATTGTGCTGATACATTTCTCCAGTTCGCATAGAGCGAGACCACTGCGTTTATTTATTGTGCTAAAATGAAGTTGCTTTAAGCAACCTTATATTTCGGTAAGAAGGTTATTAGAATTAGAGTCAGTTTGTACTATTAGAAGAGCAATCTTTAAATACATCTCCTACCTCACTGACTAGATTTTAGGTTATGTAGGATACTAACCCACTTAAAACACTCAATAACTGTCCGATTCACACGTAATCAGAAATCTCATGTGATTAAATTAGATCTCCTCTGAGCATTTTACGACCAACGACCCTGACAAATAATTCATTCCATTTCAGTCCACAAGAACAATACAACTAAAATGAAACTCATATAGGACGATAATGTTATTCAAACGGCTACCTAACATCAGGTGGACCAATAAAAAATGTTTTTGAACTTATTGGTAGATGATTGTAGGGCGCCGTAGAATATGCAAATGAAGGATCGAGTTCAATGTTTATAAACTTTTGCATACAGAAGCAAAATTGAAAGCAAAAGCTCACTGAGGCGAACCGAGGCCTGAAGGTGAATATGTGTAAAATATTCATTAAATCATTGATTCTCTATCTAGGCAGACACACAAAGACTATATGCTAACATCAAGCAAAAGGCATTAAATTAACAAATCCGCGTCCTCACTAATACTTTCCACCACCACCAGTACAGTTCGAAGTTCAATTGATCTACTTAAGATGCATACAATATTAACTCTGGCTTTGCTTAATTTGTATTTCGAATACCTATTTAATTATTCGAAAATCATTTAGTTGTAAATACATATCAACGACAAAAAAATAAAAACAAATACATTCAAATCCCCAAGTAATAATTCAAAATGATGACATTTAATTCATCCGTGAATCTATTATTATTCAATTAGTATGAAACATTGTAACAATTCACCAGAATAATTACATATGCATTTAGAGAAGCGTAGCATCTAGCATCTCCCTCATCATAAAGCACAAAGACACCTAACAATACTTATAATAAGGCTAGCACCAATATCCGCTTCGCTTATTTAGAAATAGCAACCGGATTTTTTAGGTATGGTTTTTCCAGTTTTGTGAATGAGAAACATTATTTTTATATACGCAGCCAACCACTTAAAACTTGATTTATTACCCTTTTAATGGAATGTCCATATTAACTTTTATTTCCAATCCCGAGGGAGTAGATCCATTTCTCGGGATGAAAAGTAGCCTAAATTATGATCCAGAATATAAGTTACTAAAATGCCAACTTTCATGCAAATCTGTTCAGTGGTTGTGGTCAGACAGACGTGAAGACAGATGATATGTAAGTTTAATATATACTATACTAATATATAACAAATAGAGTTCTCGGAACCATTCGCTTTGCAGATAACAAACAAATGCAACGAAATAGAAAACACGTGATGATGTTAATATAACGTAGTGATGTTAATATTTCTATAGTAATATTATTAATGTCTATTTCAAACTACAATTAAAATACAAAGAACGGTAGAAGCCGGTTATAATACAAAAAAATATTTAATATTATAAACCTGTAAAGTGAGAAAAAACTCATTTGAATAGGATTATCTATAATTGAAATATTACCGGCGCGAGGTGGAGTGGGTTAGGACAAATCTGCACGTACAAACTGCATAACATTGACGCCAGCACGTCCCTGACATTTGACGGGTATGTGTGACGTGACGGGATTCTCTAGTATACAACTACTCTACGTCTACTAATGTAATGCTGCATACAAGCATAATAAGGCCATTTTCAGAGAACATGTCCAACAGTAAAATCTAACCGGTTGTGTTTTTACATCAAAAGGACTCCACCTCGATGTATGCTTGAGTTCAAGCAAATATTTACTGCTTATGGTGCACACTGCTACTAAAGTACCCACCGGATTAATAACTAACCAACCAATAGGTGACGTATGGCTCCAAATTCCTACAGAGATATGAGATTCTGGAGCGATCCGTAACTATCCCACATAACTCGGTGTCTCCCCCAAATAAAGTCCAAATATCTTTAAATGATTTCTTCCCGACACCAAAAGTATAAGAATTTTAGTCTCACGAAAAACACTTCGTATAAAAAGTTTAGAATGACGCAAAATGCTTTCACAGCGATAAGGATGCGAACTCATAGAACCAAAATTAAAGTCTATGTCACGAACAAAACACAAATATGTTTTCGAATTTAGTAATTTAGCGAGAAATATTTCCTCAAACTTTGCTTAAAAATCGTATAAGGTAAGAAAGTATTCCAATATTTAAACAAGGACAGCGTTCATTAAATTTCGCAAATATTAAATAGTTTCATTTTAGAATGAACTAAGCATTTAACAGAATAGTTGTAAAAGTAGTGATCTAAAATAATATTTTTTTTATCTTAATTGATTCAAAAGTTCAGTTTGCCTACCCGATGGCATGCATTATCCCATATACACCGATAACACAGCCACAAAAAAGGCGAACAAAATACACTTTTTGCTGAGATACCTTTTTTGTTTTCGAGGGGGGGAACTTCCAAAGGTAACCGGTGCCGTGGGAGCGTCACTGGGTTATGTGGGATTTTACCGCACTAAGCCCCGGCCTTCCTCCGAGCTGTGTACAGGACTGCTTTGGGATCTCCTACGGAACGCAACCGGAGTCCTGGGCGCGTGCCCCGCCGGACTCTGCTCTTGATGGGCCCACCTTCTGATGTTTACGGCGGTACGCGGACATGTATACCGTCATCCTCCCGGGGTATCTGATTGGACGATTCGAGCTCCCACCCTAGCTGCTCACAACCCCGGAAGCCCCCTTTTAGTCGCCTCTTACAACAGGCAGGAGATACCGTAGCCCCATTCTGGTCCCGAGCTACAGGGATTTGCTTAGATACCTACATTATTCTCTATGAGTATAAACACAAAAATGTTCATAATATACGACCCAACGCCACGTCACTGTTTTATGTTTGTTTACAGGGGACATAACGACCAGTTTGGCTACTTGCCAACTGCTCTAGTTGTGCAAAATCATATTTTTTCATAGGATTTGGGTAACGATATAAATTACTAGCAAATATTATAATATAAATCATGCGGGATAAGCTGTTCGTAACATTTTTTGGAACCTGATTAATCTTTCAAAGGGTAGAAGAAAAATTTGGACTAATATTGTTACGAAGATATAAACTTCATCATGTAAATGGATAATCTCAAGACTGGATTTGTATTTCCATGAGATTCTAGAATCACTTGTGAAATGTTATTTACGTGATTAATTTGTGCTGTCGGAGAATTGATAAACAATAAATTATAATTCGGACCACTCATTGCACGTAAAAGGTTCCGCTACACTAGTTAGAAGCGCTTAATTTTTTATGGGTTTAGTTTCGCTGTTATGAGTTACCTAACAAAGGTAACTTTGTCTTTGTCCGGGGAACGCAATTTATCGCTGCCTGCAACTCCAGCAGGTATTGCATTTTCAACGGAATGGGAAGTAAATGGAATATATATTAACGCCTGTGGAAAAGAGAAATAAAACATATTTTATGAGAACAAAGTAGCAGTGAACGGGTTAATACTGTCGTTTCATATACAGCGTAGAACTTCGAAGATGGCAAGCGTAAATGCTATATATAGAAGAAAAAAGATTATCAATTATGTATCTTTAGATTCACAAAATAGTGTCATTATTGTAGAATAAATAAATTAGGACGAGTTTTAGGATGACAAATATGATGCGACGTAGAAAATATAATTATTTTGCATGAAACATAGATGATTGAATGAATAAATATTTATCTGTGGTAATTATGGTAACATGAATTCTTATTTATAACTAACAAGCTGCCCTCGCTTCACTTCTGAAAAACTACGCCTTACATTATATTAAATTAATTTAAAACTTTCTTATTTATGGACGGATTGCAATGAAACAAACTAAGAATTAAATCACGCTTACTGCAATACATTAGTGAAAACCAGAACGTAATCGGTTAAGCCGTTTCTGACATTAGCGGGAACAAACGCACAGACAAACAGACAAAAATTAATTCAAATAATTTCAAGTGACGTATATAAGATAAACAGAATAAAATAGAATAGAAAGAAATACATTTACATCGCTCAAACACAACATAAGAATATACGGTCTAGACTTAAACCAATGCATTCCATAACGCTAATATCATTACAGCACTAAACAATAAAATTTAATATAACAAAAAGTAGTGTACGATTTTTGTAAAACGAGCACTACCACGGTGTTGCGTCGCTCGTCTCGTCTCGACAATTCACATATTCATTATCCACGGCGCCAATCCCGAATTAAGAAAGCACGTATACGTACAACACCGAGTTTATTGCATGCATTTTATTTAATTAAATTTTACTCATTTTCATAAAATATTTACAATCATTTTTCGTAAGAGACTACATCCATCTTAAAAAAAATTGAAATAAGAAGCAGGCTTTTTACGCCTGTTATTAAAAACTTGTGTTAAGATTGTTGAATTGCAAATAAACAGTGAGTAGTTCCCCTTTATATTTAATTCCGACAATGCAATTACTATGTATTTATTAGTAAGTCTTTGTCATTATTTCTTTCTTGCAAACACACGGTATGTTGCTCTTACCAGAGGAATGGTAGCACGATTACTCACTACGCTAAGTGCATCTGATAAACCGCTCCGTTCCACGCAAAGAAACCAAACACTTTTCACCGTCCATATCATATTTCAAGACCACTTAGTTCCCGCTTAGTTAATATTGAATTATTTAAAGCAATCAACAACAACAAAAGATTCACTAAATAAAAAAATAAAAATATTTTGAGGAATTAAAAAAAAAAAAAATAAATTTAAAAAAAAAAAAAATCGTTACATAATTTTTTTTTTTTTTGTTAATTTCTGAACACATATAGAGTAGCCGCGCGATTCAAAGGAAGTGATTCGATTTGCGCCGGGTATTGCCGAGCGTAGTACAACAATTGCTCCTAGGCTGGATAAAAGGCGACTCCACGTCTCTATTGAGTCTTAAAGTTTATTTACGCCAGATGTTACTAATTTATATTTTTTGGTCTTGGAAACCTCTTAATTCAATAAATCGTGTGTTTGCTGATTTCCCGATGTAGAGTAAGTTTTAAATAGTACAAAAAATTATAACTATTATCATTCTTTCTAATTTTTACACGTCATAAATTAGTTATAAATTTAAATTTGCTTCGCATTGCAGTTCTATCAACTTTTCTATTTTATTAAAAAAAAAAAAAAAAATCCTTTTGGCAAATGGTTTGTTTTGTATTTCTGTTGAGTTTATTTTAGCCCTCATCTTAATTGTTTTCCTATTATAATTGTAAGCTCCGGTCTTATAACACCACCATCACAAATCTGCTACGCTTACTCTTCTGTCTAATGCCGATGACGAGCTTCAGATTGCAACCCATTATAATGAATCGGTTTTAACCTTTCCAGGAGTAAAGATCACATTCCCAGAACCTTACGTCGTCCGTTGTACTGGGCGATACCAGTATACGGTATATCGACGCTGGCCACTGCTTTTCCGCTACGCGCTATAATGCCGAGAAACCATCGACTCGTCTACACTGCGCCGTGCAACTCCTGACTACACCTTCAGTATTTCGCTGCGTAGTAGAAACAGAAAGGCCATACAAGCACGACCTTATAGTTTTTAATCTAAATGTCGCGCTGAACTGGCTGTAAGCCAATAAACTACAATTGATATCAGTATCCAGTTTTATTCCGCGCCATTATTATTGTTGTGGTTAGAAGCTAAGCCTTACCGACGCAACATAATTTGACTGTGAAACGCTGGGGAACAAGAGCTTTCGACAGGTATACTGTCGACCTCAAGATGACACGGAGTACCTACTGAATTCAAATGTCTCTCACTATTGGTCCCAGGCCCTATCAAATTCCCAAAGGGTTGAAATGGGCCACGAATACGTTTAAGTCATACGGATAACCAAATCTAACCTCACCAATTACTAAACTTATTATGAGCTAAAAATTATGCTCGATATGGCTGGCACACGAGTGTTGCAAGTGTTGTAATCGTACCAAATACTAATCATAAAATTGAAAATCAAACTAAACCTGACCACTTCAAATACGATTTATACTAAGCTATCGACTGCTGAGACTGCCCTATTTTACAGTTCGAAACGTGTAGGAGTCTTCCATTATGCAGTAGAGTTTAAGTGCATTCACATTCGAATTTTATCTACATAAGCCAAGGTTCTAAATTGTATTTTGAATTCACATGTGGAAAATCTTTTAGTATCGTCGAATATGTTGTACGTTTTAAATGAATTAATTACTAAATTCAAATTTCTTCACAATAAATCTGTCTGCCGAGCGCACGATTCAGAACTTGTTTCCTAAAGTAATCAATTTTGTAAGAAAAAAGAAAATTGTCATACATATTTTTCGTTTCGTGATAAAATCATTAAACTATATATATTTTCAGATTAAATATACGAACGTTACAAAAATGCAGAAAACCTAAAAAAAAAGTTCAGTTTTAGGTTTCAGTTAAGATTTAAGCAAAATCTGAAAAACGATTCTATCAAGCTGATAATTAAAATAAGAAATGAAATCATTCGCAAAGTATTAATGAACCGAATAACTTCATATTTTTTTTATGTTAATGACTGTCTGTATGTTAATGACATGACAAACAAGCATACGAGCCAGCTCAAGATGTTGGCTCAAGGTCGTATGTATACAAATATTGATGAATCAATAAAATACATAATAAAAACATGTATTATTACAATCCATAATGTACAACCCTCTAAACATGAAAAATATAGAAATATACAATATGTACATGCAGTAAAAGAACCTACTTATTAACTAATTCACTTACTTTGATGTACCCGCATTTATTTAAATCGTCTATAATACCTTTAATTATTGTTTTGTATTGATCCACTGCTTTTAACTTCTCTTCAGCTGTAGCAGGCTGGTACTTACTTTTAATATGCCCCTCTTCTTGTAATCCAGATGACAACCATATAGCAGTATTCGCTGCTATAAGACAGACAGGGGCGACTACACTTAAATCATGTTCTAAATCATTTTTACTATAAAACTGTTTGGAATCCAAATTACTATTCAACAAATATTGGCTAAATGTTTCATAATATGTGTCTATAAAATTTGTGAAATAAATCTGTCGTAAGCTTGTATCAACACTGCTTACAATGAGATACAATACATCATATGCAGGGCTGCTCATTCGAGTAGTTTGATAGTCTATGATACAAGCTGAGATGGGCACATTATCCTGAAACAAGTTTAACACTTAACATGACAAGTTTCATACTCATCATATCTTTGATGGGTGATTTAAATCAGTACAAGCAAGACGCATTTAATGCCAAAAGCAACAAAAAACATGTTAGGCAATTGTATAAGATCCACATAGTCCTCTTTATTCTGTAACTACAATATTTTTGACTATTTTTCATGACTAAATCCATAATTTATTGAATACTAAGTGTTGTATAACTCAGTTCTACAAGAGTAAAACTAAAGAGTTAGTGTTATCTAGAAATCAGTATAGTATTAGGTTTACAGAGTAATTTTGACTAGGGTCTGGTTCCATGATTCAAATGAAAAATTTAACAAATCATTATTGTGAATATCAATATAAAATAGGGTACTATAATAGACAATATTATCTACATTAGACATTTCTTATTGTAATTAAATGAAATCAATAATGATTGATTTATTAAGTAATAATATAAATGCATATTTTACCTTATACTTAAATAGTATGTTTTCTTTCCATACATCTCCATGACAGATACATACATTCTTTACCTTATATAGTATAGAATCAATAAAATAATTGCATTTAGCTTTCAAAGCTTCTAACAATGGCGCATCACTTGTATTTTCAAATTGAAGTAAAGCTGTTGTTAGTCGATCAATCAATATGGTAATGTACCTTCTATTTGAATTACTTGTAAGAGGAATACAGATATTCTTAGCTGTGTTATACATCGTTTGGTCATTTTCTTTAAGAATAAAAGACAGAGCATGCCATTTTGCCAATGATTTTAAAGCAACTATTGCATGATCTAGATCTAAGAACATATTTTCTGTATAGGGTAAATAACCGTCCACATACATGTTCTGCATAGCTATAACCTCTTTACAATATTCTCTACGAACAAAGTAGCATCTAGGCATAATATAATGATTTTCTGATGGCCATTTATTCTGCAACTCGTGATACTTGAGTAGCAACTCAGAATACACAAAAATTTCTCTAGCAAACATTATTGTAACTGCACCACTTATTCTGTACGTCTCATTTAAGGGCGCAAGTTTTAATACTAGTTCAAAGGTTACATCTTTCTCATCCTGCTTTCCGTGTAATATCAAAGGTATTAAAACACCGAAGTAATTTTGAGCTATGGACTCAAAAGATTGTCGTATAAAACTCCATTCTCTTAGTTTATACTGTGATGCGATTTCAGATGAAACTTCATTAATATAATTTTCAGGTATATCAGACATCGTATTTAAATATATGTATACGCAGAACACTGTAATAACTTACTTTAGCTGAGTTAGCTTAAGTTCAAATACAAATTATTATTTAACTATTAATTTTAAAACATAACCAAACCAAAAAAAACATTTCGATTAATATTGATGAATGACTGACAATTTGACAATGACATTAACATTTAATGAGCGCGTTCCACTAAGCGATCACAACGACCACTCTCACGAACATAATTTTTCCCGTCCCACTAGCTTGTGGACGTTCGTAGCATAAACCCAAGTGAAACGGGTTATGAGGTGTTTTATGCGTTGCGTAAAAATTGCAAATGGCGGATTAGAAATTACATCGAAAACTTAAGTTAGGTTGTGATTTGTAAACAATAACTCATTAAGTTTAAGAATTATTGATTAACTTGCTTTATACTGAAAGAAAATACTATTTTCTGTTATATATTACAACGTGTGAATTTAAAAAATAACTTTTCAGACGCTATTTTTGAACTATAGATCGCGAGAAATTTCTCAACGCTCACATGGATCTAACTCGCGATATGGGGCGTTGAGGGCTCGGCGTGAGCGAAAATAATGACGTCATTAATCACGTATTTACCGCGACCACAACGACCGCGATCGTCAAGTGGAACGATTTATGGTACGTTTTGGGCATTCTGAGCATCAAGTTGAACGCACAGATCGTTGCGACGTCATGAGGCCATTACAGACTATACTTGCCAAGCCCTATTCGCAAGGTTGTAGTAAGGTTTATTTCTAGAAATGTTTGCCGTATTGGGGCGGCCTAGAATACTTCCCCCCAATCCCATGCTAGCAGAACAAGGTGTCGTAAGAGGCGACAGAAGCCATCCTGCTTGGTGGTAGGACTTCGCGTCAGGATTATATTATCAGTATTATTATTAAGTCGTTAATATTATTGCTGGTATTATTATCTTTCCGTGAATCCTGCCTGGCTTGCTACGACTCTCCTGCTTGAGTCTGCTGCGAAACGACTCATATTCCGGCTGGAGGCTTGAGAGCCAATACTTTCTTTCTCTCGTTTCCTTTTCCTTCCCTTTTTTTCTTTTCCATGTGATACCTTTCATGACTGGTGACTCATTTTCTTGTTTGTCGGTTATTAACATAAAAAAATGTGAGCTCGGAGAGTCCGCCGTAGAGTTGGTTAACTATCCATTGTTTTATAGGTTTTTCAAAACGAACCAAAGGGACGTTGGCGTGGTTATGTGTAAATATCTAGGAGCTTTTAATTTTAACCTGGATACCTCAAGTTCCAAATCGACTTCTACATGTATACAACAACAGCAATACTATGGTGTTCTTGATATAAAATTCCGCTCAACCAAATTCTGCTGAACCAATTCGTGTTATTGCTACACTTTACTAAAAACATACATTATCTATACTTATAATAAAATTCTAATTGATCGCTTTCTGCACATGAACGATATATGAGAAAAAATATTATTAGGGGCTTTTATTAACACAATAGAACACAAAACAATGTTTTCACTAATGTATTGCATTAAGCGTTCCTTAATACTTAAAGTTTGTTTCATTGCTATCTGTTCATAAATAGAAAGTTATATATTAATTTAAAATAATGCGGGTCCTATATCTTAGCGTAAGGTGTAGTTTTCCCGAAGCGAAGGGTAGGGAAGGAAGGGTTTGCTAGTTAATTTTAATAATCTATATTTCACGCGCGCATAAGCATATGACAATCGTATGACATCAACAACATTCACACAATAATTAGCAGTGATAACCAAATGTAAAAGTAAATTGCATACAGGTTGGACGCCTTGTGTAGATGCGGTCTTGAATGATAGTGCCAACAAGCCTTTGACCTGTGTTGAAACACCGACACCACAATCGGATAGCGAGCCAGCTGTGGCGCGCATGTCAAGTACATAAAATGCGACGTGTGCATCGTTTACCTCCCTTGTAGATACGCACGCGTAACTGAACCTTTGCATCCATAGTAGACTCCACATAAAAACGGACAGGCAAATGATAAGAACAACAAGGTCTTCCTTTCGCTCCGCGTTCACTGTGGGAATTTACAAAAAGTCTTTAGCTCTAGCTTTAGCTCTCAAGGTCACCTTTTTACCCGAACATAGACTCGTTATCTGGGCAATAGAACACTGATTCCATTTGACTTTATTTGTGTCTAGAAAGAAAATAATAAATATAAAGGAACTTCTATTAGGCATTGTATTAACGTAATTTTAGTCAAAATAGATAAACCTTTATTATGAATAATGAGTAAAGATAACTTAAACGGTTACTGTGAGTGAACTTTAAGAAGTACATACACGCACGGACTTCCCCGTAGGCCATTTATTTTAATCTAACCTTCCATAGTACATCGTATTTTTTTCATATTGATTGCGATATATAAATTTTTCATTACAAACAATGTAAATTAATGTAAGGATATTTTTTTATGCATAAAGTCTAATTTACTCAACTTACTTTACTATTAATAATGTAGATTAATTATTTAATAATACAGTCCCCACCCGGAAGTCCGTCTGCGACCGCGCCTGTCGGCCGTACCAAGTGTCGAAAAATCTTTTGCCGTCCGAATGCCGCCGACATGTGTTAATGACAGCCAGCTAATGGTAACAATCTTGACCAATTAATCGTAATAATTGAAAGTAATCGTTAATCGTCTCCGAACACCAGAACACGGAGGCGTTTGTTTGCTACGGCCAATCAAATCCGCTTACGACTTTCGATTAGCCATTTGGCTGCAACTGCTTCAACTCCTGAGCTCAAAATCGCTGGCATTCTACCAAATCAAAATGAAACCACCGTGCATTTTTTTTCTTTACGTATAAATGATGATGTCTACAAAAAAGTATATTTATCAATATATTTAGATACATTTTACCCTCAATATTAGAACTGCACATGTTATCATTTAATTTCTAGAGCAAAACAAGAATTCCATACTTCTCAAGAATTAGGATGAATAATCGCAATACTGAGGCATTTAATAGATAGGAAACACTAAATTAAGCAACTTTCGCAACAATTGTGTTAATATTAACATGTAAGGTATGTAACCTTAATAGGTAGTAAAAATATCAAGATTTTATAAAAAAAACACAAAAATAACTAAACAATTTCTTTATTAACTCAGCATAAAATCAACTATGTGCTAAGGTGTATACATGAATAAAAAAACACTGGTTACGAAACCCCTCAACAATTATTAAGAATAGATTTGAACCGCATACCTTACCTTGGTGGTATTGGATTATACCTACATATAAAATTAAAAGTAGTTAGTATAAAAAAAAATTAAATATATTATTGTCATGTCATTTCATGAGTTAATGTCTAATGTTGCTCGATTCTTTCCACGAACACAAATAAACAATAGACATAACTATAAATATACGGACCGTAGAGCTTAGAGGATAGTTACACAAAATACGGTTTCGGCACTTGAAGGATTTAAGCGTTGGGTAAAGATTTTTATCTTCTGTTTAAAGAGAGATGGTATGGTGCACATATTAGGTTAAATATTTATTTGAATTTATGCTATTTCCTTTTTTGTTCAACATAATTATATATTTATTTACAGTTGCTATTAAACATATGTATAATATAAATAATTTACGAATTAATTGTCCATAACCACAAAGATCATCTATTAGTTCAATTAATAATTCTTTAAAACAGCAAACTTCCTTTTCACATCCTTGATCGTCCTTTTATAATTGTTTACTTTTTACCGACGAGTCCGATAATAAATCTAACCACAATGAAAATTCGTATGAAACACAAAGAAAGCCACAGATATTATTTATCAGAGATAAAATCTTCCCTCTTATAGAACAGTTCCAGTTGAATGCCTTGATCAAATAACGTGTTTTTGAAACATTCATGGTATTCTGTCACAAATTTATGGTAGTGCGACGTCTTATGCTACCATTAGTACCGTTCACTATGAAATATAAGAAATCGTAGCTGGAATCATTAATTAGCAAGATTGAAAATCTAATATACAAGCTTTCACAGGGTTGTCGGCCTGATAAGAACAAAGTCCGTCTCATTTACTGTTCATACCATTAACAAATTTATGTCTATGACAATATTAAAGATCGTATTGATGGCGCATTGCTAAAGTAAATATAGTTAGCACTAAATTAAAGTAATGAAGGAATTAGATTGAAGATTTGATTTAATCACAAAAAAATGATAGTTTCCATTACTGTAAAGAAAATGCGGTTTATTTCACCGGCAATTAACAAAGTTGTGCAACAAGGCTTCTGGGTAACTAGGCAACCAGGGTAGCTATTGACATAGTTAATTTAACCGACCTCTAAATGGAAGAGGATCTCAATACGTTTGAATTTTTATACAAAGTTTACATTTTTAGGTTTGTTATGTCAGAACTCCGTCATTTATTAACGGATTTGGGATATTCCATGTTTGTTTGAGATGGTATACTTCCCCTTTCATCCCACTTAAAAATGTAGAATAAAAGGGGAAAATAGGAGACGAAACCAATAATATTCACCTTCTCTAAAATTGAAGTAGGTTTTTTTTTTGTTAAAATATTTGTTACTTGCTGACTGTACATGATTAACAAGTAGTTGGTGTAATCAAACGAGATACCTTTATCTAATTATTAAAATTATATCATTGTTACTATATTTTCCTTACCTCATACTTGTACATAATAATTTCTTTATCATAGTCACCATGTCCATACAATAAGCATTTTGCAATTGAGGAACTCATACTATTAGTGATTGTTTTATAATTTCTTAAAATTCTTTCCCAATAGTTTTCATACTTTGAACCTTTGAATAGATCAGAATGCGTTCTAAAATTATTTAATGCAGCTTTGTTTAATTCCATCGGACATACATTTGTACACGGTCTCAGTAAACTCGACAACTTTTTGTGGTCGAAGCTTATCCTTGTAATGCAGGAAACAGCATGAAAGACACTCGTTAAAGACACAACGATACCTTCAAAGCTTAAGAATCTTCTTTGTAACCATGAAAGCCTTCACATTTCATGTTTTTCAAATCAAAATCTTGTTGTTTGGAGTCGCATCAGCATAATAGCACTGAGCAAATAATTCGTCATATTTGTCACACGCTTTCACACAGGTGCCAGGGAATTATAAACACAGAATTCAGTATTCCATAAGTAATCAGACATTTGTTTCATGTAAAGTAGGTGATAATTTCTTTGTTCTCCAAAACTCCAGTTACAATCAAAGGAATCAAGACACTATATTAGGTTTCTACAATTTCACTTTAGGCTCCTGTCTGACAGTACCCATTCCTTATACCACAGTTAGTGGCAACATGACTGAGTATGTCTCGGAGACAATTCCATTATCGACATTTTCCCTATCACTGTTTTCTATTGCATAAAACAATGAATTATAATTATTAAATTCAGTAACCAGATAATTTTTCTTGTACGACTAAACTATGAATTTATTTTGAAGTACTCAAAGTATTAATAACAGTTACTTAACAAAGATAATACTTATTAAATATTTATACTATTAACGTTTGCAAGTAAACAAAATAGTGTTTTGATAAAGTATGAACACTGCTTCATAGATTAAGAATAATTCTTTGCTTTTAAGTAAACAATGCATACCTATGTGAATAGCTTTCAAATTATGTTTCTTATCATCTATATAACGTCCAAAGCAACACAATAACCGAACCTGCAATAAGGACGTGCTCATTCATCTTAATGATATCAAGATATTTTTAGGGCTTGGTATCTCCGATCTACCTGACCTTCTTCCAAACTAGAATTTCCTCGCGTTTATTGGACGGTAAAGTTCAAACTTGATACACATATAAGGTTAGGTACCCAACATAGGCTCATATATGTATCCGAGTGCCTGATCCACACAATGTTTTTCTAACCAAAAAAATGTCTTCATTACAAAAATCAAATGGCGCAATGTCTGGAGGTAATAAAGGGTACCGGAGTATGTCGAGCCGCAGGTACTCTAATTTGGCGATCGTCTTTTATTTAATGTGTCCTGAACATAGTCCTGAAGGAGCAATGGGTAAAGATCAGATGCGGTACTCACGATTGTTTAGTGGCAACCTTTTCTATCATCGCTTGCAACTGTTGACAATTCACATCGGCGAAAATCGTTTTGGCCATTTCAAGCAGCAGAAGTGAATAACAACAGCTCATCTAACAATACTATAATACTTATTCTATTTGGAGTCAACTTTGGCTGGCGCGTGTGATGAACGCTTCGGATCCTATATAATGTATTATTGATACAAAAACAATAAACAAATTAACAATGAACAACACAAAACCAATAATAGTTTTTGGTCGTATTGAGGGGGCCTAGAGTTTTTTTTACCTTCTTCTCAACGCATCAGTGATACCTTTGGTCTTGCTGATGTCCATGGGCGACGATGATCACTTACCATCAGGTGGCTCGTCTGCTCGTTTGTCGGCTGTTACGGTTACGGTTTTCATACGATAATAATACCACTTGGCCGTATTCATATGACAATACAAATAGAATGTCGTATTTTATTGCCTCATTTACATTTATGCAGATCATTAATCTATTTATGGTTTGAGAATAAAAGGGTATCGATGTCAATACACAGTCAATAGTAACCATATAATGTGTACTATGTTCGGATATATAACGAAATCTCATTTGCCTCAGTCCCGAATCCAATATCAAGAAAAGAGTCTGCGGTAAAACGCAGTGGCAATATCACTTAAAGGTGCGATATATGTACATATATTATAACTAATAGAGAAAAAGAACAAAAATATTTCGTAAGAAATTTGTGTTCACCGAAACAGGGAAAGGACAGAAATCGTAAAACAATTGTAATGTAAATTTTCATCTCAATTAAGTTTATTGTCTGTCAAAATTCGAACTTCGAACACTAACACAGGAGACCTAATACACCGGTTGCTATTTGCTATTATAAAGGATGTGCATGTAAGTTGTAAGTTAATACACGCACTTTACAATAATAATTAAAGCATCAGTCCGTAAGCACTGAAATAATGAAAAGTGTAAACTACGTGATTAAAATTATTATTCTCCAGTAATATTTCATATAGCAGTCAGCTAAAAAATTTTTTTAAATAGAAACATGATTTTTAATATGTAAAGGGTACTGCCAGTTATACCCAGTTGGAATATTGGCAATAAATAAAATGTATCATGAGTACCTATTACATAATAAAATGTATAAATTCCGAGATGACATTCGTTTAAAATCATAAACATATTACTTCATTCTAATCGCTGCAGCCAGGCCAATCGCCATTTTATTTACTGTCTACTTAATGGAATGTTCATAATCACTTTTTGTCATACCAAAAAACGTTTAAATCTGTTCAATGGTTTAAGTATTATATGAACATTGATAAAGAGATAGAAGACACTTCTATTATAAGTATACTCATAAATATATTAGCATAGATTAATAGAGATTAGTCTTTGCATGTCAATCACATACGTGTTCATTTAATGTCGATGTAGATATGTGATACTGATAATATTAATCTCTTCTCGGCCTCGAAGCGTGCTGACAATGACGGGATTAGAGGTGACAATACATCACATTCTAGTATCGTGTCGTTTATCTATGGTTGCCTTAATATTGATGTAATTGAAATGTCATCCCTTTTATAATACGGTCATTTTTTAATTTCTATAATTTAGTAAATAAAAACTTAATTGTAAGTTTGTCTGCTCGACTGAAAAATTCTAGTTTTTCTCGGTAGGAATATTTAATCGTAATTTCCGTCAAATACGTCTAAGTAAGGTCCGCAGGTATTTGGTAGTATAAAAAAATATCGATACGAAAATGTAAAAAAAATACACGACCCCTTTTGTCACTTCTCCTTATAAACGCAAACTGCCATGTATATGACAGGAAATGTTGTGATATTTAGGTGGTGTATGTCCATGACACCGGCTACAGAAATGCCTTATGCGAAAGTACGTCTGAAAACGTTTATTATTATTCAATTATTTAATCATCATCATAAGATAATCTGTATATTTTATATACAATTGTCCCATTCCTGGACACAGGACTCTCAAAATGAAAGGGATTAAGACCAAATTAAGTCAAAGAGGAATTAATCCGCCTCGCTGGCTAAGTGCGGGTTGACAGACTGCACACACCTTTGACAATTTATTCTCAAAATCACCCTTAATTCGTTTGAAACCTATATTCATTTGAATGAATTTATTTGAATTTATTCACCGTTATCACCGTTCAATCGTGCGCTTTGATTTTGGAATGAGATCGTATCAAAACGGTTCAATTCACAACTCGAAGGCAATACATTTAACGCTCATACTTTTGCACTTCACGTACTTTTTGAAGTTACTTTGCAGAAGTAAACTGGCGTTCAATAGCATTGAATAAGTAGTTTAAAACAAATGAAGCGACTCATTAAATAGCCATCGGGTTTAAAATAGATTCAGTGAAACACATGGAGTTAAACATTATAATCAGTTTACGGGTTACATTTTTTTTTAATAATTCGACTTGGTTGCTAGTACCGATATTGTTTATTTAACCATAGAGAATAATCGGCCCTTTACTATATCTACGCCTTAACTTTCCAATATCACTTGCACTCTAGCCAATTATTTCATTGTTATAAAACGTTCAAAGAACTTCATGTTTATCCCATTTTATCGATATATCCATCGGTGTTCCTACATTTATGAGCTTGAAATATATTTACAGCATTAGCTTTAGAAAATCAATAAAAAGTTTGTTTACTAACCTCTTAACGAAATATCAATAAAAGGTATTTTTTTAATTTCAAGGAAACAAAACCAATTAACTGGATAATAGTAATGTAAGTTGCAATTATGCCAAAAACAATCAATGCAGTCAATCAAATACAAACAAAAATAAAGATAAAATGTGTTTTAGCATCAACATTGTAATAAATACATTTGGCCCCGGTATGGCTTTAATATTTTATATATACCTTGATATAATTCTTAGCACCGAACAATAGGTAAGTCAAAGTAAGTAATACCACATACAATACTGCATACCAAATGTGGGTTGTTCTTGTAAAACAAAAGTCCAGCACGAGGTACTTCCGTATCACAAAAATAATGTACAGTATATCCTAAGGCACTAAGCACATCCTATATTAAACTAGTGAATTAATGAGTAATGGTTAAAAACGAATTGAACCACAAGCAGGAATCTAAGGGCCGGGGTTCGACCCTGTTTTCGTAGAACATTATATTTAAATTTCTACTAAAAATAACTTCTGTATATTTAACTTTTGTTCTAAACATTGTTGAGAAAGTTAACTTAAACCATAATAATTCATAATTTATGTTACTTTATAAAATTCTAAAGATTGTACTCCGGAAATATCACAACAAGTGGAACGTTTTCCTCTCAAATTTATATTTCAATTAAGTTATGCTAAACTCGCGAGATTCATTAATAGGATTTTCAATGAGATTTAGCCTCAGCGTTATGATGTTAATTTTAAGCAGGAAACGTAGTTATAAACGGGTAATCCCATATCTTATATACAGGTTATTAATTATTCATACGTAGCTGTACAAATTTAACATAATACAAACAAATATTAACGCTTAGAATATAATCGAAATACAATATGATAGAAATATTTTATAAAAAAATGATCAAAATGATAGGTACTTTATTTTACCACGCACTTACCGACATGCACACCCTTCGATGGATCTAAAAGTTATCGTAGTATTAAGCTAAAAAAAAAAAAAACAATTTTATATCTGTACGTATGTATTTCATTACAAAACTTTGTCTCTTCATCGCCTAAATTCGCCATTTTGCCGTCATCTAACGTTTTCTTCAACATGCCACTGGCTCCACGCCATCGACTGCAATTTGTCCTAATAATATTTACTCAGTAAACAATTAACAGGCGAAATCAAACAAAATCTTTGAATATCTTCGTAGCGACCCTACATTTGTACATAGATTGTAAATAAGCAACCCTATTTTTATTACCATAGCATGTATAAATAACATGAATGTCATTCATTCATTTTCTTACGCTTTTCAATATTAACGCTGTAAAATATTTTTATCATATCCACACATCTACTATTACCCGTATTATTATTAAATCCTTACGTGATTGCCTTCAGCCGTTTTCCCTAAATATTCAAAGCAAAGTGCCCAGTCCCATTTCAATAATTTCTCGGCTCTTTCGTTCCGTCATCGTTACAAGCAAAATTTCATTGGGTATTTCCCAAATGGAAAATAAAATGTGCAAATTGTAATAGGAAGCGGGGACCGAGCGGAGGCTACAAATTGGATGATTGTTTTGGGAATTTTTTCCAGTCACTCAATAAACGTGTTTTTAATGTGTTGTTAATTTTCTGTAATAGGAATTTGCGAGTCTAAAACTACCCTTCAGTTTTGTTATATACCTACTTTTAAATAAAGATAAAAAGGTAGTTTACTTACATGTTGTTTGTAAAGTTTTAACTTCTTCATTTAAAATTAATGATGATAATAATAAAAGACCTTCACAATCACATGTTCCAAATATTGTCTAGTCCTTGAATAATCATTTAAAAAAGTTATTGAACATTTTATAAAATGGGATGAAAAATATGATGGAAAAATGAGGTGCATTTACCAAGACATAATTGTCATTGCATGAGACAGTGACATAAGACTGCAAAATAAGTCTTGACGTGGCAAGATGGCTGACCTGAATAGGCTCCTCTGCTCTCGAAGCAATTTTGTTATAAATCGAGTCGTATTTGATACATGCATATTGCAATTGGCAGTTTTGATACCAAGCGAAACGATGGCTTTTATATAGCAATGCGTTTAAGTTGCTGATGGGACTTCCCCGTTTCTGTATACTCCCTCCCAATCCCACGCTGGCAGAGCAGGGTGTCGTAAGAGGCGACAGAAGCCAGCTTGCTGGGTGGTAGGGCTTTGTGTAAAGATTATATTATCAATATTATTATTAAGTCGTTAATATTATTATTGGCATTATTATCTTTTCGTGAAGCCTGCCTGGCTAGCTACCACCCTCCTGCTTGAGTCAGCCGCCAAACGACTCGTCGTGTTCCGGCTGGGGGCTTGGGAGCCAGTACCTTCTTCTTACCTTCTTATCATTTCCTAGCCGACAACGCATCAGTGACACCTTTGGTCTTGCTGATGTCCATGGGCGACGATGACCACTTACCATAAGGTGACTCGTCTGCTCGTTTGTCGGCTATTATCATAAAAAAAAAATCAGGTATGTTCTCAACAGCACGAGTGGATTGCTTTTCTACAATATACAAGCGCAAATTATATGAGTCCCTGATGCGGGGGCGGTACCAACGATATCTTAAAAATGATTGGTAGCAGATTAAACTGCAGGGAGTCTTTGGTCTACTGTATTTAATGGAATGGCGTAGCAATTATTCGCAATGTTTTAATTGATAAATGCTGACGTAGATAATAAGCATATTATACTAACAGACGAGTCTTTAATGAACAAAAAAAATTTTTTGACTTTAAAATATTGTGATATTTGAATCATAATCCATCCAACCTTGAGTTCTAAGTCAAGTCCCTATGATGATAGTTCATCCTGCTGTCTAACTAATATGGCAATGGTCACTTTTGTTAGAGGTTGCTGAGCTTATTATCGTCTAGACCACTGAACGATACACGTTTAAAGTAGCGGGATTCAACACCTGCCTGGCTGGCCTCCACCCTACTTGTAGAATAAATTGTGATGTATCTCGCCAGTTCACTGCTTCCTTGCTTCTCGGTCAGCAATATTTCAATGATAGAAATGCTCCCGGCCAGCATTAATTACTTTCTATAATTTGGTCCATATTCTCAAATGATTGCTCGAAAATGAAATCAAGTATAGATCATTTACGAGATTTAATTTATTTTAGCCATCTGTCACCGGTGTCTCTCCTGCGGTGTGTTTAATCTGTGATTGCAAGTAACGTAAAAAAGAATGATTGAAATCGGTTCATGAACAGCTTATTTATAATTGTACTTAGATATAAAAAATACGCGAACATAAAACCGCCTTCTTTTTTAAAGTTAGTTGAAATATAGTATACCTCATATACCAAATAATAATAAACCCTAGTTCAATTAAATAGAGGTCATTCTTTAGCTATTCCACCGATCCGGTTTAGGAGCAGAAATTCCAATATACTTCATTCCGAGATTCCTGCTATCAAAAATATATGTATAAAATAGTAATGTTATTTTTATTGAGCCCATATCAAACACTAGGCTTATCAGTCACCAATGACCATCATTAATTAATACCTACATAAATATCATTGCTTTAAGTTACGAGTATACCTAAACCTACATAAAACGTGTTTCCGCATCTCGTACCTGTCTCAGTTCAGTCACGATAGGTATATTTAGACCTTTTAATTGCTTAAAAGCTTGCAGTCTCCGTAATGTACATATTTTAATTCAATTTGACGATGCCATCGACCAGTTTGGCAACTAATACCGTCACAGCATTAAAATCAAACTGTTACCAAACGTAATTTTTCATGAATTGAGTTATTAATGCTTTCTTATATGCCATAATATAAATAACGTTTAAAGATTTTTATTACTCATGCCGAACTTGAAGTTTTGCTTTTAATTAGATTATTTTAACTGAGTAGTACGTTACTATTTTAACTTCCGGGGTATGCTTAACATATTTACAGACGGTTACTTATTTACATTGGGGGAAAAGGTAACAAAGTCAAGCACAGGATTTTTGGGTGTTACAATAAAAATTGTAATAAATTGAAGTGCGGTTAAATATATTTATATTGTATTTATTGTGCTTATAGCTGTATAGATTATTGATTTTATTTACTACGATCAAAGCTCGCAATTCGTTGCCGCAGATATTTTAATAGTTAAAAGTTTTGTATTAACGTAGTTCACCATCGCAAAATTCATTTCAATTATAATATTTATTATGTATTCTTATCTGTACAGCAACATTTCAAAATTTATATGGTTTAATACAACACCCAAGAATAACAAACAATCAGAAAATTACAGACATTTAATCTTTATATTATAGTACAGTGAGGTACTATTTTGGGGTCCGGGGACGAGACAATAACAATTTTGTAACTAGCGCGTGAACCTCCTTGCACCAACT
>DWPT01000600.1:0-22844 GCA_018251895.1 Agathymus mariae mariae
GGCAATTTTGTTGCAGCTAATGCTGGATAATTTGTTCAAAGGCGGTGCAAGGTTTGCTCCAATCCGAATAAGATACGTTAGATAAATTAACGCCTCAGTCGCTCGCTCCGGGACAAAATTCCTTGATTGGAGTGATTACGTAAAAGATATCTAATTACCGCATTAGTAGAGTATATTTGAATACGTGAGACAAATAAAATTAAAAAAATCTTAACTTTTAAGCAGCTAACATCACAAATAAAAAAAAAACACAAACAATTTACGGCAATTATTTCAAAAATATTGTGTTGATGGTCACTCATCCGGAGACTGACCTCGCCTGTGTCGCTTTATTCACTTACGATCCACACAAACTGTTAGACAATGAACAGTTCAGGAATAAAAAAATATAATGAAACCATAACTGCGGTTATTTTGGTTACCGTGTGTCAGCAGGGAGAGTAACGAAACACGGGACGACCCATCGGGCCATCGTTTAAAACTAAGTGCCTATAATTCGCAAGAGTTCACCCTCTCACCCAGGGGAATTGTGCTTCGCCGCCTTGAAATATATGTGACGCATGCACACACCTACGTGGAAATCTCACTTTATAACTTACCTAAAAGCAATATTGAAGTGTTTTGTATTTCACTGTTGCCTGTTCCCTAATTTACTTTGTAGACTTCGTTTCGTTGGACATGTAAATTTATGGTTCTATGGTTTTCTTCTCAGAATAAAATGAGTTATTTAGTTAATTGTCTCTAATTATATTAAAGTACTTGGGATCAAAAGAATAACTGTATTCTCCACATTTTTATTAAAAAGTAAAATAGCCGGAAAAGATATTATATTTAGGGGTGTAAAGGGGATCCAGTCATTCTGAAAACTGAGCCAATCCCCCACACTGAACAACGCACCGTGCTGTACAACGGATGTCGGGAGTTTTTACTTACCTGAGCCTGAGTAGATACGACCCTCCTACTCAAAACTAACCATAAAATATAAGCATTGTGTTGCAGATGTATGTGGACGGCTGTGACCACGCAGGTATCATAACGTTGTTCATCTGACCATTTGTCGGCATTAACAATGAAAATAAAGAAGCTATATAAAGGAGGAGGAGGAATAGGTGCGTTTGTATTTAAATACAATATACCTACTCGTAACATTCGTGCCCCATCCACCTTCCGGAGAGCTGGGTTGTTTTATTCGCGTCACTAATGAGTTGCTAATTTAATAAGTTTCTAACTTTCCAATAAACGCTTTCGATTAGCACGAAATGGTAGATTTAATATAGTGGGAAAATGGAGTCTATAGTTATGTAATAATTTATAATGAAGGATCTGCAGATTTATATTTTTGTGTTCGAGGGGGGTAACCTTCAAAAGGTACCCGGTGACGTGGGAGCCACACATGGCTATGTGGGATTTTTCCCGCATTAAAACCATCCCCGGTGGCCTTCCTCAGAGCTACGTACTATGACTCCGGGATATCCAACGGAACAACCGGGCTCTGCTCTTGATAGGCCTCCGTTCATCCCCCGCCATCTGACGTTTACAGCGGTACGTGGCCACATATACCTACCGTCGTCGTTCCCGGCGTCACTGACTGGACGGTTCGAGCTCCCACCCTAGACTCCTACAACCCCTGAAGCCCCCTTTTAGTCGCCTTATACGACACGCAGGACTATTCTGGTCCCGAGCTACAGAGACACCGCGTCGGAGGAGTACCTATGCAATAAAAAAAAATAAAAACATTGCTTTAATAACCAGGTACATATATACTAATGTAAATGACTTCATATTAAACAATCCAAATTTCAGTTATCTTCTTAATTAATAATTCTGATAATAAGTACACCGTATACTGTGTTTTGCACTTATAGCGTTATTAATATGCGCGCATCGTGATAAGATGAGGATCACTTTTAATCGCAATCGATTTCAATGCATATTTTAAGTTGAAGTTTCAAGCCAAAAAGAAAACAGGCAGAATTTATGAATATTTGATGAGTACACGTGTTATAAACATGACCTAATAAAGCTATTCCGAAGAGTTTACGTCACAGATACAAAAGCTTGTTCCTAGAGTGATAACCGAATGTACAATTGCCAAACATAACTTAAAATTAAAAATCATTCGAGAAGCCTCGTTACTCGATAAAACCTAAACGATTTTTTAAAATCTACTAAATAAATCATGTTTTTTCGTTTTCGTTTTAAAATTGTATGAGACCAAAAAACATATTTTAGTTTTACCATTCATCTTATTTTGAAAGTGGTATATAAGAATATGTTTTAATATTAAATATTTATTTACAGTTTATTTTTCTTTTCAAATATTTAAATTGATTTTGTTGCCTAGACGGATCTATCGCTAATACATCTTTCGGTACATTGCCATTAAATTCTGAGAAATTATTTGAACGCATTACTAAATTTTACCAAAAAATAAGATAAATACAAGCAATCGATAAAAAAGATATCAACACAAAGTTACAGATAATTATCATCTACAGATAATTACCATCTAAAATCTTTTTTAGCTTATTGTTGACTCAAAATGTATAAATGTTCAAAGAATGATAAGCTTCACTAACATTAGACGACAAAATACTTTGAATTGTATCCCACACCAAATAATAAGTAAAACACAACTTAGGGAACAGTTTATGACGTTAACTTCTGCGATTGTTTTCTTTTGCCTCGTGTAGTTTTAGAAGATGGGTTTGTCCGGTTATTCGGAGCTACACCACATTCACACCAAATTTTCCTGTTAGTGGTTCACCCTCGCTATAGCGCCAGATCAAAGCCAGTAATTAAATAATTAAAGTACGTATAATATCATTTTTGTATTATATCTTTATTCATTAGCAAAAATTACTTCCGACGATTGAGTAAACGCATGTTTATATTTTATTTAGTAATGTGATATCATTTGCCTATACAGTTTTCAGATTAAAATTCATTCTTCGTTGCTCCATTTTTGCACTCTCAACGTCGCCAACGTCTATAGCGGGAGCCACGCTCGCTCGAACTGTTCAAAGCGTGTTCCGAGATTTTATTTCCTTAAGTGATATCTACTCGTTGCTTCAGCGCGCATTGTGTACCTTGTACTCATTTTGTGGTTCTACCCAGTTTAATTCCGAGGGTATGGTCTCGTGTTTGGTGGTATCGTTTATTATCTATCTAACTAGTACCATCGTCCTTCTAAAATCAACCGCGTTATGTTTTAGTGTACTTCGATTTTAAGTTTAAAAACCGACTATATCAGCGGTTTCCCTGTGTCGTGTGTTATCGGCCTAAAATTCTTTATTGACTGTTGATCATCATTGTCATCGTCAGTGGCAGTGACTGTTTACCATCAGTTGCAAAAAAGGTTAGTGCGAAGGTAATGGTGAAGTTAAATTAAATTTAACATAAATCGTTCTTTTAAAACTTGAAGTTACATGAATGTTCATTCATAATTTATTCAAGGTTTGATATATATCTAAATAATAATTTATTATAAATTTACATCACTTTACACCTTGTCAAAACCATTTGCTATGCAAATAACACACAAAACTAAGACTGTCCTAGTCGCTGAAACGAGAGAGGATCATGGTGTAGCACCCAATTCCTCTAATACAGTTGTTTTTCCTGTTTGACATATAAGCAAGTATCCGCGAGATACATGCAACCCCGTTGAAGCCTTTTGTTAAGTAAACAACATACGAAACCACGAACATTGTAATCGTACCAACGAGAAAGTATCATGATGGAGCACCCGAGTTCTCAAATAAGTGTGGTTTTCCATATTAGGCAGATATGCATGTATATTACAAATGCATAGATAAGTTTGTAAGTGAATATACATGCATAAAATAATGTTTTGTTGCTGTTTCCCGTATAGGAATTGTGTGGAATTCTTTGTGTGAGAAAACAATACGTAAAATATCAGGCGGCGGCTGACTCACGTTACCGGGCCATTTATGTAAAGGTATGCCTGTGGGATTCATCGGATCAACGTGGATTAAGCCTGCGCAAATCTCTATTTAGTGGTGCGATCTCTGCCCAACCAAACTGGGCCAATTAGAGCTTAAGTGCCGTAATCTGAATATCGATATCATTGGCCAGAATTGTGATTTATAATAATTGTGCATTAAGGATATTACAGTAGCTACTTATTAAACATTGATCATGCTATTCATTCGTAGTCGACAAACAATAAATATCTTATCATCCAATGTACAATACTTTAAATGTATGCGTACGAAAATTACCTGCACGTGTCGTTAAATTTTATCAATATTTATAACGTATTGTATCAGCTATATTTTTGTAACAAAATAATTCAGTTATTAAGTGCTGTAAGCAATGAACTAACTATATGTATACTCTGCTTATGTGTGGAACTTTCTCCCGCAACAATTCATTATCACTCTTACCCCACATCTGACGATGATAAATAAGTAACATTTTTACCACAAACGAATTGAGAAAGTAGCACAGTAGCGATGTAATTATCCTCTGAATCCCAAGCCAATTCAGTGTTTAAGAAAGATAAACGGGGAAAAGAAACCTATTCCGGCGAACCGTCTGACTTTATTCCGCGATAGCCGTAATTAGGTACATACAACCTGAACCAGGTGAGTGGGTATTACGAGCTGCAACAACTTGAGCACTCTCAACATACCCTTACGGATCACAAAACAAGTTCTCGTATTCTTGCTCTAATTCGCTGCCCTGGGATTCAGCTACGGATTCACAAATTCTTTATATCGAAGAAGTGAGACGCTAATAAATAAACGGCTACAAACGCTACCATTAAATATTATTACACTATAATATATAATCAGATCGAGATTTGAATACGACTTATAGACGACAATTATAGTCAATGGTTTCTGAAAACGGTATTTTAAAATATAAAATAGTTTTTATTTAGTTTTGGTATGATAGACGTCATGTGTGTATTATCATTTATGTTTGCTAGTGGTATGCTATGCTTGCATTAGATATCTGATTTTTTTATGTAAGTTTACATTATTTACATAAAAAATAGGTCGTTATGGATATTTTGTCAAAAACATCTCATAATGTTTTATATGATTAGTTACGCATGAATTTATGTTCTGATGATATTTTTATTACATAAAATTATGTATTATATTTTTTTAACTTCCTACCCTAATTAGAAATAAATTACAAGTTTAATAACTTACTAATTTATCTCATTCGTCTATTTGTTTATTTGTCCATTAATACGTGTATACGTATAATTTTAATCTAAAATATTCTACGAGTATTCGTATGAAGGCAATTTTATTTAGAGAATACCAAATGCATATATACAAAGTTTCATATCAATTGGGCTAACGGTTCTTGAGTTTTAGGTTAACATACATACATTCTCTTTTATACAAAAGATACTCGTATTGTACATGTTTTCATATAAGATATATTTTCGCTGACTTTCAGATACTATTTGTTTTAGCAACTTCAATAAGTTGTTTTTGTTCTTCATTTATTACTTGTATATTTATTTTGTATTACAAGTATGATACATACAAAATTATTTTTGTTACAATAACATGAAATCTATTATTCATGCCGACTACGAAATTCTACACTGCGCGCGATGCTTACGCATTTGAACATTTTTATTCAGAGTCCGTTTCTAGTTAAGTCACTACGCAAAAACTGATAAAATTTTTACAAAAAAAAAACATATGAAACTTTCGGAATTTTAATTAAACAATTAGAAACAGGTACCTGAGAGGCAACTTGAAAACACACATTAAAAAGTTTTTTGCATAGTAAATTTATGGTTCATTATAAGTTCCGCAGAATGAAAATAATATTCATGAGCAGTCCCTACACTGCCATACCATAGAATGTAGAGAGGCTTTATAACTTCATTCCAGGTTGCAATTACGTTGCAGTTAATTATTACAGAGCCCGTTTGGAATTTGACGTTTCTACAATTACAATGCAAATGGTCGTCATTAGTTACCAATATTTAATCCTATAGGTACCTACTTTAATTTTTGTTTGCGTTAATAACGTTATGAACCTACTCGTACATTAGCACGAAGTATCTAAAAGTTAGAATGATTTACAGTAAGAAGTTGATACAGAAAAATATCGATGCAACATACGGAAAGGAGTATACCGCGGTCCCTTCAATTATAAGCCCAAACAAACTTACCCTAATCATTGGGCACCTAGTTAGAAGCCTCCTGTTGGATATCATTCGTCTCCAAAGCACTCAGGTTAATCCCAACGGTATGTACTATTTAGTCGACATATTGGATTTCACGCAAAAATATACAGAGAGTGCGTGAGAAAAATAATATACTAACACGGGGCGTTAGTAAAGTGGTAATACGGTAAGTTTTAATCGGTTTTTATATAGTAGGCATTAGGCATTAGGATTACCTAAACAAGCGCATAAGCGGGCTACTGTAAAGCACAGATTGATTCATTTAAATCAAGGAGTCCTGATGCATACCTACTTCGTTACGCCGGTTCACTATTGGCTGGTGGTTGTGTATTGTAATGTATTTCACTTGTAAAACAATGCTCGTCATCTTCAGTTATAGGTACATATTATAATAATAATAATTCTATTTATTAGCATGATAAAGAAAGATGATTAAAATAATGCCAATTTTGTAAAGCATGTCATACAAAAAGCGGTCTTATCGCTAAAGAGCGATTTCTTCCAGACAATCATATCGTAATGGTTCCAGACAGATGCTTAAACAAATATTTATTTAAATTTTCCTATTTAATTTTATTCGTCTACTGATGGAAAGCAACGTCTGCCGCCTACTGCCACTGTCTTCTTTATTATTTATTCTTCATTTTACTCGCTTCTGTCTTTTTAGTTAGTCTGATAGTAGACATCAACACCAACTACTGTGTAAGGGTTTCACTAAGGTTTTCAACTATTCAGGTACATTATATGTAATAATAAAATTATACATACAATATTAAATATGGTTTGAACTGCAGGGAGCAGAATTGCGATTGCAAGTTTAAGTTCGTCACTCCAGGGAGTGTATAATAATAAATAAACAGACCCGTCCGAAAGCCTAAGACCATGTCTATCAATAAATTATTTTCTATTCACATTTTCATATTCACACACTCAATTTCACTTTGAACCTACAATCCTTTTCATGCAAGTCTCAAGAAGTGTTAACTTTCATTTTAATCGTAACTCTTTTTATTTTTAACATACACAGTGTACCACTTGAGAGAATTAACGAATGTGTTTCTTGACCTGTAATACAACGGTAAAGTTGTGAATGTGCATGAACGACCGTAATTATTTACCATAACGTGGCCTTTAAATAAAAAGAAAGTAGCAAATAGAAGGACTAAGGAGCAAAAGAATCATCGTCCCTATGTCTTTAGAAGCCCGATGCTGGATATATGACCCCTCTGAGTATATGTTTACTCCGTGTGACGGTGGCTTTTATCCGCTCCCGAATTTCATCGTTCCTAAATTTTTCTTGTAAATGAATATACCTGTGTTAGTTGTTTCACAGTGCGCTTTCGGATGGAGCCACTAGTAAAGAACTACTTCAAGGATTCGTAAA
Source organism: Agathymus mariae mariae (assembly GCA_018251895.1). Classification (NCBI taxonomy): domain Eukaryota; kingdom Metazoa; phylum Arthropoda; class Insecta; order Lepidoptera; family Hesperiidae; genus Agathymus; species Agathymus mariae. The sequence continues at coordinate 7,572 of DWPT01000600.1, forward strand.
ATATCACTAGCAACGCTATGCTTGAGCAGTTTATACTATAAGCATTGAATATTTTGGATGAGAGATAATTTAAAAGAAATAAGCAGCAAGATTTACATCTATCTGGTTGGCCAGTGGATTGTGTAACAGTTTGGACATTCGACATTGTCCTCAAATAAATACTCAGCCATACAGGTTTTGGTCACTAGGAACTGATTTATTACTCTGTTGGCATACTTAGAACATAATTAGAACGCTAAAGTAGTTATTAATGGAATTACTATGGGAGTGCACCAAGGGTCAATATTAGAACCACTACTATTTTTGATATATAGCAAATATCTTTTTTATTTCATTAGGGACCTGTGTAAACCCGTATTATTTGCTTATAACACCTACTTACTTTTTAAAGTAAATAGGAATAAAAAGTGAAAAAAAGTAAAATAAAAAAGTGCCCTCTTATGTAATTATAAATAGGAAGTGCTTGAACTAGTAAATTCTACCACATTTCTTGAAATTACTGTACATTATGATTACAATAGTCTTCATATTGAAACCTTGTTAGGGAAACTTAGCTCTGCTGTCTACGCTCTTAAGAAAGTAAGGCTCTTAACGGACGTAGAAACAGCAAGATTTATTTTGGCTACTTTCACAATGTGATGTCTTATGGTCTGTTGTTGTGGGGCTCAGCTGCTGATATTGAGACGATTTTTATATTATCGAAAAGAGCAATACTCTTATAGACCTTTTTAAAGAAATTGATATATTAACTGTAGCATCACAATATATTTTAGATGATTATGAACCTTAATAAATACTCTGATGGTTTTCTTAAGAAGAGTAATGTTCACAATATTATTTTAGGATAAAGCTAAACTGATTGTACCAGTTTTCCGACTAAGCAAAACTGGTGGCTCTTTCATGGGTAGATGGATGAATATTTATAATAAAATTCCGTTACAATTGACACAACTACCACATTGTTAATTAAAAACTCACATTAATATCATTCTTACGCGGAAAGGTTACAAACTTAATGATTACTTTAAGGATAGGACTGCTTGAACATGAGTTTAATATATGGCCACTAATGCGTTCTGTAAATATCAGTTGGAAAAAAACTAAGGAGTTTCTTCCCGTTTTTGTTCCGGGACCACTCACGGTAGGGGTATATTATTTAATTCATTCATTATTTCAAGTTGTGCATGTACTGTTACAGGGTCATATTCCATGTTCCAGTGTGATCACTCACTCCAAATTCCTCGTCATACCTACAATTCTGTTCATGAGAAGTAGCGGAAGAAGGAGGTGAGGTTGAATAATTTAGTTGGTCGGCGGAGGATACATCATTTATCTAAATTGTCGTCTGTAACATAACAACAAGGGCGGGAGTTAAAAATGAACAAGCTGTCATTCCATGTCGAGCACACGCTAGTTTATTCCGGGAAAACTATAAGACAATACGTAAAGGGTGTACCACTTAAGCAGTATGATATAAAGCTAGCTACTGACTTTGTTTCACGATAAGAATGCGTCGAAATGCAGTCGAAGTGACTTCATACGAGTTACAAATTACATTAAACACAAACTGATATGATTTTTTGCATCTCGAGCATACTGAAAGACTATTCTAATATAAATAAGCAGTAGGCACATATTATACACAATCTTTAAGTTTCATAAGGGTGTTCATAATATTTACACCATAAAATTGGATAGTAAGAAATTAGGGGAAAATGGTATATGTTTCGTCAATGGCTACCTTTAGACACTCGATTTGTGAATAAAACATCCGTGTTTGCAATTGTAATGCCGCCTTGAATATCAACTACTCGTAACTCGCACTGACTTGTAGCCAAACGGACTCCAAATATAGGTATAGTCTCTCATTGCTATTTCTGTATTGCTTTAAATTATTCAGTGTATCGGATAATTTCTATTAAAAACCTTAGTCACGGAATATACAGCTACAAATGCGAATGGTTTGATGTTCACGAGCAGTTTCCTGCTTCAAATAATCCGATTCAAAATAACAATATATTGAATTGTTTATAAATTTATAATAAAAATGAGTTTAATAATTTTATCAAATATGTGGGGTAGTTCTGTAAAATTAAAGAAGGCTGGCGGTTTTCAGCTTTGTCACCTACAAGAATGTGACTAATGTTTAAAAAAGTGTATTTTTTTATATTCATAATGTTCTCATTAGAATTGTTGTAGAACTGGTCGAATTGATTATTTTTTTATATTGAGTAAATCGATAAATTGTACTGATAGATTCCAACAAATCATAACTTTTGCCACTGTTTAGTCTTTAATATAAAATTACAAATAAGTTTATAGCTACATTCTAATTCATTCTTTAGTTATTCAATGACGTAATAATATATTTCCATGACGAATTTATTATAATTTTGTTTTCTTTAATATGATTTCATATGAATAAATCATTATCGATAATCAATCGATATAGGTATGAAAATATCTTTTCATATACTACACGGTTAATGGTCCTATCCGCTACACTGATATAATGATCTCGGATTTCAGTCCATAAAAAATATATATGTGCGTTAGATCTGGCCAATGTTCGGTACATTACTAGATTGCCATGACTAATCCAATGATTTTTAAAGTAATCATATCTAAAATCCAACGCGGCTGTAGTTAGGTAGTCTTAAACATTTTGCGAGCGAACAAATCTCCAAGTCCTAAGGCATGTGATGGCGTGGAGATCAAAATGCAGTTCAACAAACGTCGAAACACGCATACCTGATAAGTTCGAGGTTTGTCAAATGAGTGCCACAACCGGCAAACCGTTATTGCTTCTGCTACTTCTGGATTTTGAATTACGGTCTGTCTATCTTGCGTAAACATCGACCCAGCTACTTCGATTTGGATTTTGTATGATGGAACGGTTGCATTGTGTTAACTGGCCAGCATGTCAAACTTAATAACAGATATTAATATAAACGGTACTACAACCAGCCTTTACAAGATCAATTTGAAGATGATGGAGATAAAATTAGTCATTGAGGTGCACATCACGGTTTTCACCACCGCCGACATACCTTACCTCTTCTATATACATTGCACTGCGACAAAATTTTCGTTTAAATATATTTACCAGCTACCTAAAATAACTTGATTATTTCCCGGACATAAAATTCAGAAAAGGTAAATCAAATAACAGAGGTAAATTACATTATAGTCCCAGATTCCAAAAGCTGAAGATTTGTCGCTAAAAGAAATTCGTTTATAGCGATCTAGTGTTCACCCTCCGATTTCAGTTTTGTATAAAAAAGGACAAACGGAAAAAAAGCTTTACGCAATCAGATATGCTTTCAATTTGAGAACAAAAAGAAAACTTAACAGGACACGAGTTGAATACCGCTAGCTGACACTGACTTGTTTAGTATCTTGGAGTCTTAATAATCAAAGTAGCCTTAATTTTGGTCCTTCGAGCTTCTAGGATACGAACACAAACACCTTGTACACGTAATCATTAAAAACGTTTCTAAATTTAATATTCCTGAGTATTTGCGCGGAATATAAATCAAGGTAATTATGGATTACACAAAAATGTTTGGTTCGAAACTAGGCTTTCCACATGAGGGGCTCTGGGTTGGAAACCCACATGTTTCGTTATTTTCAAGTTATTATTAGAAATTAATTATTAATTACAGAATTACAAATATTAATAAAAACCCTCGTAAATAATGGATACTATTAAGATTTTAGTTGATGAACGCCAGTCAGCCACGATTCCGAACTTCCAAGTCTATCAGTCTGTAGAGCAACTTTAATAATTTCACATTCTATATGTTGAGTTAACCACTAATCCAACAGCAATACTCACTGTAGAGTCGTGATGAAATATGCTCCCAAGCTGCACTCATATTGGAAGACCTCTGGCTTGGAGTAACCAAGTCAAGGGGATTCGAGACAGAAATAAAAGAACAAAATAGTTTTACGTAATTTAATATAATTGAATTGTTAATACATTTCATAAAATAAGGCCTTGTGGTTTGTGAACTAAATTTAAAAGAACCAAAGCGTCGTATACCTAGCACGACTGTGAAATGCCACCGCATTCGTAAAATTAAAAAAGTTACAACTGGGTCCAAAGTAATCGACTTACTTTAAATAAGTTATATTCCGTTCACATTATGTCGCTAGCCGTACATTATCTTGCACGTGTGAATAAAGTGAAAATAAATTAAACACTATCACCAAATTAGAAATTCTTAACGACAGCATTAAGCAAGTTACACAAGCAAAGTATGCATGATTTTAATGTAATTAAAGCAAAGGCATTATCGACCACGTGCTCGTAGGAAACTTACGCAAGTAATATCACTCTGTCACAGATTTTACGTAATTTTGCAATTGGTTTTAAAACATCGGTAATTATGATCGTTAATTGGGAGCCTCGTTTATTTTTTTTTAATTTACTGAAGTTAAAAGCAAAAACTACGTTGCAAACCGTTTATTTAATGTAACTTTCTACACTACACATCTCCAAGGGTCGTTAAATATCTAAATGCATTGAAGGTCTACAAGTGGCTGAGATGTAAATACGTGTCATCAGTATGATCAGAGGAGCTTAGTTATAATATACTTAAGTACCTACGTACTTGGCTCATTTTCAGGAAGTTTTTTGAGTTAGATGTATCTATTATCGATACGAATACGAGCGATAGATATTGTTACATAAAACTATAAGATATAACTAGCTCAATTTCGTAAACACTGATGTATCGTTAATATTTCTTGGCAGGCAGTTGACTTGCCGTCTAACAGGGGCGACGGTCGGGCCCGCGTCGGCGCGGAGCTGACTTGAGTATGTTGTCCACGCGCAATATCATCTCGGCAGCCTCCGCGGCAGACAGCAACACCTGGCGCTTCACAACGTACGACTCTGTGATGCCTAGCTTCTTCATGTCACCGACACGGCCGCTCTCCATGTCTGATTAAAAGGATACTGTCTTAGATGGAACGCATGTTATATCATGGTGATATCAGGTATAAAGTGCTTGGTTCTCAGGTTCAAGCCAACTTCCCTATGTACACACTCTACTGACCAACAGATGAGGTAATATTGCCAAGTGCAATCTGTCGACAGCCATTAGGCTCTGTAGCATGCAATTTAGTCCTGATATGTACGCCTATAAATGTATTCTCAAGTCCTTAAGATATTACATCGGCTTGGTAAGCTGCCACTCAATCAAAAAGTCAATTATGTATGCTTTTGACATATTCCAATTGCAATTATGAAAGTAGTTTTCATGTCGGCCAGCGATGCATCAACTGTGCCACTGATGTTTCAGTTCACTATCGAGAATGGTGACTAATTGATTACCACCAGCAGGTAGCATATCTGAATGCATACCAAGTTCTGACATAACTAATTACAACAATAATATGTTGTACAATGGAGGTGTGTATTAAAATTAACCTAGCATTTTAGCAATAAGCAAAACGTCATCAATTTTATAACAAAAAAATTTAATAACCTGCTTACAGATATGTATGTTATCTGGACAAATTACATAATGATTACTTAAATTTTATGAATATACTGAAAATGGGTTGTAATGGCTACTGCAGATTAGGTTACGTAGGTCAATTTATTGCTTTAATGTAGACAAATCAGTATGTCAAAAACTACAGCCCATAAAGAAATAAAAATCGTCAACTCACCAAGGCCCATAGTGTTCTCTCCCTGGGCGTGGTGAGCTCTCAGCCTGGCGATGAGCTCAGCGCTGTCGTAGCCGGCGTTGTCTGCGACAGCGGACGGCAGACGGCGCAGGGCCACCGCGAACGCCTCCACCGCGGCAGCCTCCTTGCCCGCAGTGCGTGCGGCGGCACGGGACACCGCTTCCGCCATCAGCATTTCACTGGCGCCTGGATTTTAACAGCGATCTATGAAATACTCTCAACAACAGTGCACAAACTAAACCGTAAGGACGCAAGACATCTCATAATCAGATTTGTTTTCATAATTTAACTAACTGGAGGCCATTGAAGGTTTCGACCTACAAACGACCCACTGCATAGCACTCTTTAAATTAAAAAATCTCATAATGACACACCATGTCAAAATTGAACTACTTCCGCGACATTGAAATCTCAGGAAATATCTATCGTTTTAATATATCAAAAACCCGCTTTAGTCACTTTAATTTAATAGGGTTACGAACTTTCCAACGCCAAATACACAATAGAATTAAGTAACACTCCAACGTTTTTATAACGAGCAAGTAGAAACATCCGTCCACACCTTCAGAGTCTGCATTGCTAAAGTCACTGCAGACGGCACACTTGGCCGCGGAAATGTAACCATCCTAAGCCACCCTACTGTCCTCTGTCATGACAACAACCCACATTATCAAATAAAGATAGTATCCACTAAAACATAATTTAATAATCCTTCTCTATACTTCAGCATCCCAAAATTGAATCGTCATACATGATCATAAGAATTAACAAACAACACAATAAACACTAACATCCCGTTTGTGCTTTGAAATTAGATAGCCACACTGCACTGCTTTTTTTTTAACTCATAAATTAATCAGTCACAGACCAAGCCGCTGCCAAGCGAGGAGTCTAGGGTACGGATCCCATATATATTATGTTACACGTTAATGTCATGACATGGTTGCTTGTGATGTCTCACTAGTACATGTGCATCTGCTATACAAATAGTCCTGGGGCAGGGACGTAAGTGTACGATCGTTTAAAAAACATCTTAGGAACACAAAATCCATTCCGCCTACCCTCACTCGATACGTCTCACAGTCTTATCTGATAAGGCGTGGGTATACAATAATGAGTTATGATAAAGGCTTTCCTTCAAACTCTGGATATAAAGAATGCAATGAATAGGAAGGAAAGTATTTCATAATGGTCCAACTAACCTCCGCCAAATATAACTTTGGGCTCCTTAACGGTGGCAGCGAGTACGCAGAGGGCGTCATGTAGTGACCGCTCTGCCTCGTCGATGACCTGTTGAGTGGCGCCGCGGATGACCACGGTGCACGCAGAACCCAGAGACACTCCAGAGAAACGGATCAGCGGTTCCTCACCGATGAGCAACTGAAAAAATAATAATTTTGTATTTATACATAGATAATAAAGCTTTTATAAACATATGCTTTTCTGTTTTTGTAAAGTCACCGTTGAAATAATACTGTGAATTGAAGAGGAAATCAACACAGAAACACAATCGTGCGAGTAGATGATTGTCTTGCTATCACAATATTTCAGAATAATAAAAAAGAATTAAGTTTAGGTTTAATTAAAGCTTCAAAGTAATTAATTAACTCTTATTACCTATACATTTTTTTACAAAACACCAAACTATTTTATTGATTACTCAATAACAAGTATAACATGCAGAATGCAACTATATTTGTTTAAAACACTTGTTTACCTGTTCGATAACTTTGCAGTGGCCCAGTTTAACTTTGTCTGGAGAGTCAAAGGTTGACACAATTTCCCCTCCAGTCACCAAAGCGAGGCGCTCAATACCATCAAAGTCGGCATGTTCGATAGCCATGACACCAGCATCAGCAAAAAGTTGCTCTGGATAGTTGTAAATCAGTTGTCTAAAAGAATAAAATTAAAAAAAGTCGATAACAATATGGAATAAATTATATCTAATACATATAATGAAATTCTAAGTGATCGCTTTCTGTACATGAAGGATATATGAGAAAAACGAATATAAGGGGCTTTTATTAACACAATAGAACCCAAAACAATAGTTGTTAGAATTTTTGTCTGTTGTCTGTGCGTTCGATCGCGCTAATCTCAGAAACGGCTTATCCGATTTCGTTACGGTTTTCACTAATGTTTTGCAGTAAGCGTAACTTAATATTTACAGTTCGTTTCATTTCAATCCGTCCATGAATAAAAAAGTTGTAAATTAATTTAAAATAATGCGGGTACTAGTTCTTAGCGTGGGGAGTAGTTTTCTTGAAGCGAGGGCAGTTTGCAAGTATTTAATATTTATACTCAAAGGTATATTATCCAATCAGTAAAACGACATAAATATATTCATAAAAAAGGGTTATATTCATATATGTAAGTATATGAAGAGGGGTTTCAAACATCAACAACTACTACCAACGTGTATTAGTAATCAACAACTGTTAATTTACTATTATATTATTTAAGTATTTGTCTAAGTAACAACTTAGATAATACTATTGAGAAAATTCCTAGGATAAAAGTGTATGTAACTCTACAGTAATATTTGTCTATATAACACAACCAGAACAACGTGGTAAAGACATATTACGTATAATCGGTACAATAAAAACTTACGTAATAAAAGACAATATATATTAAGGCTAATCAACACATTGAATAAATTTACTCAAATAATCCTGTAAGTTACTGATGTTTTCTTGTTTGTTAATATTTATTTTCCAATATTGCATATTATAGAAAGCTTTAATGCAATGGTGGTGGCGACATCAGATTAAATAAAAAAGTAACTTTAATTTGATGTTTATTAGACCTCAGCACTCCGAGGGATTGAAAGTTATTTAGTGAAAACAGTAAATTATTTTTACTGTAAAATTGCAAATTTTACATCTTGCGATTACCGACTCATTTCACGGGCCGTCGATATGAGTGATTCAACTTACGATAATGAGTGCGAAACTTAACCAATCCAATTTATTCCATAAAAGTATTTAAAATGCTGTACACACCTGTTGATAAATACATTGCATTTGTGAGCTAGAATTTTATTGACCTTATCCTTCATTTTTTCTTTCTCAGCAACCTCTAATTCTGCAATTTTCGCCATTGAATCTACTTTGATAGTTGAACCAAAAACCTTAATCTTATCAGTGTCCATCGGAGTGTTTGCAATCAAAATATTTGCATTTTCTATACGTTTTGGTTGATGTACACCAACCTGTAATAAAAATTAGTCATCTGATGATAGACATTATTTTTAATGTACTTTTTAAATTCTATTTTCTATCATATTTTTTTAATCTATAATACTTGTGCTGTGTATCACAATAAAAAAGAATGATATCCATTTTTTTATATATCATACAAAATATAATAAGTTATATTTATATTGGTTTTCTTTTGTTCTTAGCCCTTAATTTTATTGAATAAAAAAAGCAAGTTTAGACATTAACTTGATACTAATACCAAGATAAATACAATAAGTAAAGAATGATTACAAATCAGCACCTTTTTATTTAGCAAGAATCCTTCATCCAAAAATGACTCTTCAAGTATGCCACCAGATATTTTAATAATCTGAATGGCCTTCAAATTGCCAGAACCTTTAAGTCGAAGCACTGCATCTACAGCCAGTTTTGTGAAATGTCTGAAATATTCAGTTCATTTTTTTTATCCTATAAAAACACTACTAATTCAATAGTATTATAAAACCAAACACTTATCAAATATTAACATTGTGGATAAAGTGCATAAAACTGCTTCAATATGTTAATTATAAGTTAATATAGTTTTATGGTAAATACAGTTTAAGAGTGTTATTATAAAACATGGAAATTTTACCAATGAAAGTTTACTATATATTGTAAAAGTTAATGGGATCTGGAAGACTGTCAGATAGAAAGAACTACCACTGCAATACATACTCTTTGTGGTTAGACAGGATTTTAGAGCTTAGTGTTGTACGTGCAATATTTTCCAAATCTGCACGCAATGCAGCATCATTAAAGTTCTTTTCATGATCAAAGCTAGAATCAGACAATGCCTGTTTTGCAGCTTCTACAGCAATCCTCCAACCAGCAATTATTGTCTGAGGATGCAGTTTCTGCTCAATTAACTTTTCTGCCTCTCTCAGCAACTCGGCAGCTAGAATTGAAACAATTCATATTAGCATAATATTTTTAACTGACAAGCCGTATTTGGAAGAATAACATGTTACAACTATTACTAGATTTTATGTTAATGTCAAACTACATTGGAGTTAATTGAGCATGTTTGCTTGAGACAGTTCTGCAAACAGGCAATATTACAATATACTATAATATTATGTGCAATTACTAGAAATTAATAATTGTGTTTGTAAATTTAGTTTAAACAATTAAAATTATCTTTTTCTAATATTCCAAAGTAGTTGTATTTGATTATAATAAATATACAAAATTAAAAATTTGTGCAACAAATTTACACTTTTTTTATGTAAATAGTTGATAATCAACCCTGGAATACTTTTATGTGCTTCAGTTGTATAGTTGCAAAGCTAGTAATAAGCAGGTCTACTATTTGCAGCTTGGCCAGCAAAGTGACCACTTACCACATGACTTCGCCCATCTGCATGTTTGTCAGATATAGAAACTTCAATACAAATTAAACTATATAATATAAGAGGAGTCCCTGCAATATCAAACAGAGCAAGTATAGCAGAAAATTTTGTTACAAGTAGTTAGTTTAATTCAAACCTTACCTAAAACAGTAACAGAAGTTGTGCCATCACCTACTTCATCATCCTGGACTTTAGACATGTCTACCAGAATTTTGGCAGCAGGGTTATCCACTCCAATTGACTTTAAGATAGTAGCTCCATCATTTGTAACCTCAACCTGAAAATCGAATATATATATATATATATTGATAATAATAATATTAATTACTTACAACTAGTATGTTCAGTATATATGTATATATATATAAATGTATAATCTTAATTTTATTATTAAAACTCACCTGACCAGCATTTCTGCCACAAGAAACTAATATTTTGTCCATGCCTTTAGGTCCCAAAGTGCTCTTTACTAAATCTCCAATAGCGATGGCACCAATGAAGCTTGACATGCGAGCGACCTCTGCTTTTTCTTCTTCCGCTTCATTTTTCAATATCCTTATTGGATTTAGGGACACCTATACATAGTTTCAACAGAAAAGGCACATAAATGCACATGTGTGGAAGAGTCAACGGTTTAATTTCTAAGGGGTTAGATTTCCCAATAAATCACACCAGCTTTTAACAAAAAGTTAATATAATTCTTACCATTTTATTATTTTATTAATATCGATTCACGAAACAAAAGTACGAAAGAAAATAGTACTATTTGTCTCCTAAAAATTAACCGCAATATATTGAAGGAATGGCGAAGCATATAAGCATAGAGAAAAAGAAATTGGAAAAGAAGTTAGGTTCTATTTATAGATAACATACTATATTTTCTGCCTGTGGTCGGTATAAAATAAAAGTCCTTAAAGGTTTATTTTTGATCTTGTACACTGTTTATTCTGTTTTTCTGTCAGAGTAATTAACTTGAAAATAAATTATTTTTTGAAAATTTAATTCAACTTTAAAAATTTTGTACTTTCAAATCGAAATTTTATATCTATATTCTTTATACATTTCTGATTGACACATTTTTATGTGAAAACTGAGCAAAATGGTCTATAATATTTTGCATGGGTGAGGCCCATGCAGCTAAAGAATTAATAACATAGCTCCTCCACGTGGCGGTTTTTTTAATACAACGCTAATTAATAACCTTAGGGTAAGACGTTAAATTACAGCAACAATAGATACAACATTAACCTCAACGAAACTTGTTGTTTTTTGTACTTTGACTGACAATATTGTCGTATGTAAAGTAAAAAATGTATATGTAGTCATATAGCCGGACAAACGCATACGATGAATTACTAGTAAACGAAGAAATGTTTATAAACGTATATTTGTGTCACGACTTTATATTTTGCATCCTTAGTACGTTAATGTACATGCATGGTACATGTTAAAAAATATATATAAAACTCATAAAGAACCTTTTCGGGAAGTTATTATTAATTCAACTGCCAGCAAAGAGTCGAATCAGAAACATGTATATCACATAAAAGATACGATCAAAAAATGTTTTCTGATATTGATATTAGGTTGGAATCTTAAAAGTAGATGTGCTTATTCGATTTTTCCTCTCAAGGTAATTTTGTTTTAAATAAAATATTTGACCATCAAGTATTAGTGTTGCATGCACATGCATATATTTAACAGAAAAAACTTTGAATACAGATCTGTGCCCAGTAGAAATTTTTATTTAGTCTATGATGGAAACGAACCAATGACGTGACGTCATTGCTTGTTCTCTTGTTGCTAATTTGTTGCTTTTTACTTAATTTTAGTTATTCATCTGTTCGGTGTGTCATTTGATTAAAAATTCTTGAAAAAAGTGTAATTATCGCCCTATTTGGAGTAGGTAATAATCTGCAGTTGAAATTAAGTACCCTTATTATTCGTGTGCAAACGAATATACGAGAAATCTTTTACAATGGAAGAACAAAGTGGAACATCTGGACCTAGAGTAAGCGATAAACGTTTAGCACAAACTCAAGCTAAGGTCGATGAAGTTGTAGGAATTATGCGTGTCAATGTTGAAAAAGTCTTGGAAAGAGACCAAAAGTTATCCGAACTAGATAACCGCGCGGATGCATTGCAGCACGGAGCGGCGCAATTTGAGCAACAGGCTGGCAAGCTCAAAAGGAAGTTTTGGTGGCAAAATTTAAAGATGATGTTAATCATGGGTGCTATTGGTTTGATTCTGCTTATCATTATTATTGTTTGGGCTACATCTGGATCGGGCAATTCTTCAACTTCAGCTCCAGCCCCTAACCCAGTCACTGAAGCTCCTGCTGGGCGATAATTGTGGGAATAAAATTACCTGCGAGATTTGCTACTCTATTGTACACCTGTTATACTAAAAATTACATGTAAACATATTGCTATATGAAATGATTTAAATTTGACTCAAAGTCTGCAAAACATCTATTTTTACCAGATTTAATGTTCAATAGGCCATATACATATTTTGACTAGTATTTAATTCTTGTGAGATGTAATCTTGCAGCTTAACTTTTGATACTGTTCTACAAATATACAATAAGATGTTTGGAAAACTATAATTAACTATTTGAAGTCTGAGGCCATTAAAAATATTATTGAAAGTATTACCCCTTAATGTATATCAGTTTTCATACCCCTGTTTATGACCCATAGTGGCCAACTAATTGTATCATAAGGTATACTGAAACATTAAATTGTATTTAAATTCACAGAGCTTATTCATTGGATATTGAAACTTGTCCATGGAACTGAATATACACAAATATATTTTTAAGACACAATGGGAGAGGTATAAAAATGTAAATCTATTTATTGTTGCTTAAATAATGTTAGTTAGAAGTATTAAGTTCATGTGTTACAAAACTGTTATGCTTGCTGACACAAATTCTGTTGATTAGCACAAATTATATGAATGTCTATGGCACAAACATGGTGATTAATTGTGTTTGTAAATTAATATTGATTCACACTACATCAGATATGAACATTATCAGTTATTGTTTTTAAAACTGGTTATATTTCAAGAAACCTGTCATCACAGATACCCAATGGGACCAACAACTGCTTTTATTGTACACCATCTTTAATCCATATTTGGTGGACATCACAAAACTGTTCCAGTGAAGGAACATTCTCCATAAATTGACCATTATTATCAATTATGTTGTTCCAATGACTGCTATCAGTTGATGTTGTATACTTACTGTAAAATGCTATCTTTATCTTGTTGTTTAATATGCTATAAGGTATAATAAATGTGTATGTATTAAATTCAGTCAGTCTCATTTATATTTCCTTCCAAAGTGGCTTTTATCTCTTATCTCAATTGTTACAATAGCCTTGAAGCTCATTTATCAGTATTTAACAAAAACATGTTTACATTTCTTGAAGATTTACCTATTTACAACTGCAAGTAATCAAAACAATGATGTTAATAGTAATGTGCTTACAAATATACAAACTCCATAATAGGAGCTTTATTGTATTATAGAAAATTTGACTTGGTAAACTAAACCAAATATTTATTGTGCAATAAAGTAAGCAATAAAAATATAAAGTCAAAAAATATACCTATTCAGTGTTAAAATAATGAAAATAAAACCAGAAGTGCAGAACAGGAGGAGGATGGGGTTTATGATTCAGATATTGCCACAGATGTGAGGATTGTCATTTCTCTGTACAAAGTGGGATAGGCTTAAGAATTGGTATATTTAGGAATTAATTCTTACCTGTTAAGAAAACAATCTACAATCAATGTACCTATGTATCTAAAATTATCTACTTTTAATAAGATATGTCTTAGATAACAGTACATATTTTTTGTGGAAACAACCTTGTAAATGAGGCCATATCAATGCTTAACCAGCAATATGTAGGCGTTTTTAGGTACTAGGCTTAGTCATGAGGAAATGAAATGGTTGAGTATAATCAGCATTGACATTATTATAATATATAATCAAAAAACAAAAAATATGCATAGTCACAGGTATATTAACAAAATATTGTACAATTCCTTATCTATTTGTAAATTAATAATTTCAACGGTTATGGGTAAAAAACAAAAACGAGGACAAAGTGTAGAAGTCTTACTATGAGGGTCACATTACAAGTTTTTAGAACTGGCCACTTGTAAACAATATAATGAAAAAGTAAGTTTGGATTTTGAAAATGGAACTCTGCTAATATTATTGAGTATGTATTTTATTCATTTATTACGTGTTTTACGTTTTGGCGGTAAATTGATAAATGTCATGTCAGTATGAATTTAACGCGAGAAAATTTTCATGTAATGATTTTTTATAACTCAATGTCAAGTCAAGAAGAAAGTTATGATAGACTTCGATTGGTCTTTCACGATGAAGCCCCATCTCGTGCCACTGTTTACAACTGGTTTAATGAATTTAGACGTGGTCGCACTAATCTCACCGATAATCTGCGTGAGGGACGGCCTTCTAAGGTGACGACTGAAGATAACATTAGTGTTGTGCGGCGTATGATAGAGACTGACAAAAGAGTGACCTATCAGCAGATTCGGACAAGCTTAAGCATCGGTATGAGTCCAGTACACAAAATCCTCCATGAACATTTAGTGGTCAGGAAGCTTTGTGCCCGGTGGATACCTCATAATTTAACCGAGGCTCAAAAACTCCGCCGGGTTGATTGGTGCCGTAAAATGGTTCAAAGATTTAACGGAGTTGACTCAAATGCTGTATTCGACATACTTATGAAGTTTCCTTCTGAAGAGTCGCCAACTAAAGTGAAGAGAGGTCGAAGCGTGGGAAAAAAGATTGTTTTTCGGAAGGACAGGTCATTACGCGACAATTGTTTTAGAGGATCAAAAACCAGTTATTGCAGAGTGGAACACTAATAAATGTTTACCACTTGTCTTGGAAAAAGTTCGAGAGAAACGACCTCGCAGTAGGATCCTC
>DWPT01000601.1:0-22839 GCA_018251895.1 Agathymus mariae mariae
AGTGCCAGTTTGATTCCACACCTCTATCTTGGTAGTGGTTAGAAGACATATAAAACCTAGCGGCGCACGGTCAAAATGAATCATACCTTCATAGTATGTACATGTTAATAAGTTAGGAAAGTATATAAGAATAATGAATTATTATATTAATGATAGACTCATTGCGTTATACGCTGATTACATATAAGTGTGATTGGAGCACGGTTCTAGCTCCAAATTGTAATTTATACGAAATCCATAGGCGGTGTTGGCGCGATAGGACCTGTTTCGTACGTGTCGGATCTGAGAGACGAGAGATTAGCTACGCGCCGGTGTCGGGTGAACACTGGACGCAGACTGAGCGAAACAATAGGGCTGTTATTTATTGATTCTGCTAGTGAAGCAACAAAAAGATTATGTGTGACATTCTATCTAATCAAATTAAAATTCAAACGTGCATAAAACACTTTTGGCATTATATAAAAGGAGAGGTATTGAAAACAGACAGACTATTGTTAATAATGGACAATATTTAACACATGAAGAGTGTAGTAGGAAATTCGCGTTTGTTTTCATTAGGTTTACAGTTGGGAATGGGGACAGTTTGGATGTAATCGCGGCATTGGCTGTGTGACATTTGTCAACGTTTAAATATATTCATATCTGAAGAAATTGTAAGAAAAGCCAAACTATTCAACTGGTTCTGAAGGTATACCAGAGTTTCTCCTTAGAGGCTGCTGTAGGCTACTACTACTACTAGAGAAACCTCTCTGTCACGTATAGGCCGCACCACAGCCACTAGCCTTCTAGTAGTAGTCTAATCGGCAGCTGCGGGCGTGCAAGTGGACGGCAGTGTTTACAAATTAGGTACTTTGACTTCGACACTTGACACAGTCGATAATGATATCCTACTGTTGAATCTCGCAAAAACTTCTTGCACCCCACATCTCTTACGGTTTTTTGTAAATTTCATAACTTTTCGTCGGCAGTGGACATAAGTGGACTACAACGGGTGCGACACCGAGTCCTCCGACATCCGACCCGGCGTCAGCCAGGGCAGAAACAGGCGCCTCTAGATTTAACAAGGATGATAAACAGACTGTCTGAAGTCGTCAGACGTGGTTCGCGCTTATTATTCACTTTGACTATGACTTTAAGATGCTGCTGGAGGTAAGGGATAAGTGTGATTAGCAAATATTGCAAGACGACATAGATGAAATCGTAAAATAGAGTCATCGAAACAAACTTTTTTTAAACGTAGACAAGTGTGCGGTCATGACGTTCTCTCGATCTCGGTCACTTTTACTTCATCAGTACACGATATAATCAAAGTCGATGGATGCGATCACGCAGGTAACGGATTTAGGGGTTCGCTCATAGCTTCGCGATCGTATAGTGTATATTTGCAAAAGGTTTACAGGTACTTGAGATTTGTTCTGAGACAGTCGAAAGAGCTTGCTAACATCATAGTTAATTAAATTAAAGTTTTATATGATGCACAAGTTCGGAGCCAATTTGTAGCACAATGATGGAACGGATACAGAAATGTAAAGCATTCATTTTGGAAGTTGTATGGGATTTATTCATTGTACCAATTTATGTATTCATAAGTGTCCATTGTGTGTATCGGGTACGGGTATATTGTACTGAGTGTACGCCAGGACTTTGCACTAGTGTTTTGTTTAGTAAAAATATTGCGTGGCGTGAGGTAGTGTTGCCTTGTTTCACAGTTTCTGGGCCGGATAGCTATGCGTGGAGCTGCCGACAGCTAAATCTGCTGGTTGTGTCGGTGGCGAGTACCACCCCGCTGGCGAAAACACCACTAACACAAACAGTGTTAATAATCAATGAAACCCATGACGGGGTTGATATATGCCATTACCACATGAGCAAGGTTGCAAGTGTAGTAATGAATATCATAAGTTATTGTATAATATTTTTAAAATATTACATGTATGGAAGACTATAATCGTATTGGGGTAAGGGTACCGTTTCTTGTAATAAAATAAATAAATAAATAAAAACGTATTCGATAAGTGTCCTTTTGTCACATAGGTAAGTTAAAAAGTTAATCTATTAACTACAAATGCTAAACCACACGACAACATATTAAATTTATATTTCAGTCGGTTACTTGTTTTGTCAAGTGTTTGAATTGAATGTGTGTAATAATGTGTAATTTGCCAGCCAAATCGTATCCATAAGTCTGGCCTTTTTGACATGAACTACTATCCTATATACTATTAGACTGTGATTAAAATATAACATAGTAAAATAATTAATAATGATCACATTTTATGCCGGTAAAACGGAAATTTGGTAGTCGCTGTGGTCAATACTAGGATGGTAAAATATCATATAATTTATATATAAATATTTTGTATAATAATAGAATATACATAATGTTTAAAAAGTTAGGCTGTGGCTGCTCGAACTCCTCTGATTTCGCAGCGGCATAAAATATTAGTCTCGTTATGACCTTGGGCGGTTGGGATGATGGGGAGATAGTGCCGTCCTTAGCAACTTATATACGATGACAAATTCTTATTTTCTTCTCGTTAATGTGGCCATTTTTTATTAATCACAGAGATATTTCGGTTCATAACTGCATTAATTTATAACCGTTGCTCAAATTGTTAGCAGATTTTTACTAAACCATTTTTAACTAAATTTAAAATCATGTTTAGAATATTGTAAAAAATAGAATTGTCTTCGATAATCAACTCGCGACATACGAGTAGCTATATCAATTTGAACGACCCGTACTCTCGTACAAATCTTAACAACGGCGAACATACACTCACCGATGAATAGGTGATGCGTCAGGGCACGATATGTCAATATACGGTTTATGTTTATTTACTTTTCTTTTACGTTGCATAATTATTATTTAAATTTGGATTCGTTAGGAAGGTCGGCAGCGTAGAAAAAAATCAACCAACCAATAAGTAACCAATGTTCCATTAGGCGTGTCCAATGTATGGGACATAAATGAGACCGTTGAATAGTAGAGATATCTAAAGCCGTACATGTTTACAGATAGCTGCGGAAACATACTTTATCATTGTTGTTACACACAATTTTTACCTTCGAATGTTGGAGATACTATAATCACGGTATACATTGCTTCAAACGGGATAGATATGCTTGTGCAAATGTTTGCTAAAAGTGAGACTAAACTTTGCATATGGAATATAATTCTCATAAATGATAAATGTCTATCGCTCTTGGATTCCAAAATTCCTACTCAGCGAGTACCCTCCCGTTATCAACACAACTATCTACTACGCGTCAGTAACGTGGTGACCCTACTTCCTAACCGGTCGTATTTCACAAAACCCTCGATTTGTTTCATTGTCCCTAACAAATGTTTATTAGTTTTTCGCGAGACTGACACTGATTTTTTTTTTGACGAATTATATTAGGTTGATTTTATGGTACACCATTGATTTGCGGCTTTGATTGCCGCATGTATTTTGTAAGTGGACTTTATAAATTAATTATTTTATTGGGTAAAACAGAACAGCAAAGTTTTCTTATCGTGAGTGTGTGAATTATGGTAATACGCTCTCTCTCGATATACGGTCTCTGAGATAAATTGTTAGACCAGACGGTGACATGAGAATGGTGACGTTTGGGGAATTGTCAATCTTTTTTTATATATTCTCGCTACATGACGTTGCTGTTGTTTATCAAAATCATTCCAATTATTTTAATTTTTTTATTGATGATATAAGCATCACACGACCAAGAGCAGGCGTGGTGCTCAGTGCCTGCGCAGTCGACTGCAACATCATTTTAGGTAACTCACAGATGTATCCATTTTCTGCTCTTGATGACGCGATGTCATATTTTTTATTGTTATCGATAACCGCATCTTTGCATGTAGTGCGAAACGTTTTCACTGCGGAAAAGGCTGGTGAGGTGCGTTGTGAGGGCTCATCTCTAATCATACCGCACAATGATTGTTAAGTAAATGGCAGTAATACGGAGCCGTCTTTTGGGACAGCGTCCATTTCTTGTATATTGCTCATATTCGACGGACCAAATTCCTTCAATCGGACGTCCTGCCATTGCTTCTCTGGAAGGGCGCCAAGCTTCCCCTCTGACACTCGTAAATCCTCGGGCGGAAGTAAAGCCACGTCTTGCGATCTTGAGGCCCTATTTATGTCCACCAGTTCTGGGCACACGAGCGACTATATTATTATTTCTAACGAGGTCGCAAATGGTACAGGGAGACGTTCACTGATCCTCCACTCGATGTGCTCTGTGTACTTTTATAATACTAAGTTTTTAGTCTAACATTGTTTTATGATCAAGGGGTGTATCAAGTGTGTAGGAAATAAAAAAGGTAAAAAGGTTTTGGGGTGAGAGACTCGACCCGAGATATTTATTTTACCTGAGGAGTCTTCGATTACAGTGGATGCCAGCTTCATAATTTTAAATAATATGCCATTGTCGTCAATAAATATGTGATAAAATTCAGGAATTCAGCCATCGTCTAATATCGTCTCTTTCATGTAATGTGGGCATCGGTAGCTAGTCTGTCCTTTCGTTGTTCTTCGTACAATGGACCTCAACTCGACAGGACGCCAACATTGAGCTTTAATGGGATAAAACCACCGCCGGCCTCGTGCTCGCGTGATATATCGCCGCAGAACAATCGGGAATGTCGCTTTTTTCGGCACAATAAAACTAGAATAAAATTGTCAACACAAAGCCGGGACGCGCCCGCTGCTGTTGGTTCAACAGCGACACATTCGTTGGTTAATTTATGAGTTTTGCAATTCGAATATCCGTCGCGGTCTCTCTGTACCTCAGGAGTCAGCAGGTACATCTGAAAGTTCTTCGTAGTGTTAAACAGTCGGTGTAGTTGTATATATTTATCACGAACATTTATATACAAATATACATTTTTTCTATTCTTGTATCTTATGTTGTGTATTGTATACACATATATGTGGGATCTTCAATGTAGAGAATTCCCAACACTTGCAAATTTAAACCTGTTAAGAAACTATCTGCAGTTAGTATTATTGTACCTAAGATATATAAATATATATATAATCTTTGACTAATCCCACCTCCTTGGCTGTCTGGTAGGTTTGTACCACTAGGGACACTTTACCAATCCGACAATATCGAATAACTGGCCATGTACTTAAAATTGTACAATGCGATGGGATGAACTTATATCCCTTTATCATTACTTTTCATGAGATTGATTTTCACCATTAATATTGTACACCAAAATATGTAAAGCTTTCGGCAATGATTTGAAATAATATTTATTATTAAATGAAATGAGCATTAATATCATTTGTGTTAAAAAAGGTGGTGAAAAATTCATGAGTTAATTGTATCAGTAGGTAATTATAATGTAGACACTTAATTCTGTAGACAAAACTTAGGTCAGTGCAATAAGAATATTTCTAAGGAAATGTTTACCGTCATTAAATAAAAAAGTCAGCAACAACGAGCTAGAGGCGTCAGCACTGTCGCGTTCGGCCTTTAAAATATTTAAATATAAGTCAGAAGGCGGAAGGCACAATTAAAAAGAGATTTCGTTACAAACGTTAAAGCTGGTTTAAACCTGTAATCTCACATTGCAAGTACATGAGGCGTGAAACCGAAGCAGGCGCGCAGCGCGTTTAATAATTGCAGGTTTTGCAGCGAGTAACGACACCGAACGCGGTCGGCGCAGTCGACGCGGTCTCTCGCAAACTGGTGCGTTGTGACGGTCCCAGGACGCTTTGTGTTGCGACGTTACATTTGAACGTATCATAAATACTAGTATGATTTTTGAATAAAGTCTATATAAATGCTGCTGATAATCCCATTCTATAATGCTCTATACATGCTACGTGTGACTATAACTTCGTATTGTGTGAAATGTAATTAGCTCTAACAAAAGTGAAAAACTTCGTGCATTTCTCATATATGATGATACATGTGAGATCGATTACTTGTATCGAAATACAAATTATATTATACATATTATTATAGTATGTACATAAGTGATAATTTAAAACGAAATGTATAAAACAGGCAACCCAATGCATAATGCCTTAATACCGTCCGATATAGCCACTTGTAGCGGATCCATTAGAGCCGCAACGATTATTCCAAAACTGTGGCAAATTGTACTTGTGAATAGTGGCGTTAAATTTTAAAATGACCGTTTAATTACGTCTGTAGACTCGCAGTACTCTGGGTTGTGTTGGATTGGATGTTTGTTTGTGTTAGTACACACAGAAATGCGATGGGATATATCAATGTGAGTTTATGGATCGTACTGATCACTTACCGATCAGGTGGGCTGTATTTGTCTATCTTACAGACGTGTAAGACGGTTGCCGGTAGTCAGTTGTCGAGTTGAGCATATGTATATATCGAATACATCGATCATTATGTTTCTAATTATTATCACAGTTGTAAAATGTCATCGTTAAAACATACTAGTAGTAGAATATGACGGTGATCCTGTTGAGTGCCTTTAAGAGGTTTAGGTACTCAGTACAAAAGATCGCTGGATCAGATGGGTATTCAGAGTATGTAAATGTCAAATGAGAGCCTTGCGCTTTTGATACATATTCCCATTAAAAAGGTTTCATAGTGCATACACTACAAAGTATACATTGGGTTATAAATTATTTGGAAATTTTGCTCGCTACTGAAACGAAGAGAGTGTTCCTCATTCTTCAGCTTGTTTGAAAAACAAAAATACTTTTAATGTACTGTTTTTTATGTTCAAACTTGTAAGGATTAATAATATAACTTTATAGCAGAAAATACACAGTTAATCTCTACATGTTTGGAATCGTCAAGTCTACACAAGTAATAACATGTAGATGCAGCGTCCCTCTGTCTAAAATATTATCTTACTTGTAGTTCATTGTTGATGCATTTACTCTTGAGGACCGATATATTGCATCTCATCTGTAGGCATTGGATCCACGGTAGTCATTGCCGCTGCCGGCTAATCGACGACCGCTGAACCCACCGCACCTCGCCCGGGTCCTCGGTCGAAACAGATTCAATGCCGATATCCAAAATTTGCCACACATGTATTACTTTTTTTGTTGTAAAATCGTGTATAATTTATAAAAAGTATTTATCAAGAAACCGGTTCGGAATATGGAGGAAATTTCCAGATATTACCTGCAAGAAACACCCATTGCCCCTTCACACTTATGGTCACATGTATCATATTAACGTAATGTGTAATTTTCAGGGCGTACCGAAGCCATTCACGAAAGTGGTTCGTGCGAACATCGGAGACTGCCACGCGCTCGGACAAAAGCCTGTTACCTATATTAGACAGGTTCGATTATATTTTCTTGCTATTTAATGTATTGAAACCATTTAAACCCGTCAATCGAGGGGAAATAGTGGATTAGAAATATTTACCGACAACGTCAAACGCCGATGGCATGTGATAGAAGGAAACCTTCTTAGGTTTTTGGACGGTTTAAGACCTTGCGATATTTGAAGACGCCTATATTTGTATACTCTTTTGTATTGCCTAGATTGAAATAATTGTAAAAACAAACATGTTTGTTATGTCCAGTCCATGTGGTACGATGTTTTTTAATGTTCTTCGAAGTTTGCCATTTCCACAAACAAAGTAGGTATACGCAACATGTATAAATAAGTGAGCAAAGTTATATCACCCTTTTATTTGATGACTTGTAGTGTGCATTTTGTGTGATGTTTTTCTCCAATTTGTGTGCCCTAGTAGTAATTATCTTTAAACTTTCCTAACTCTCCGCAGGTTTTGGCACTCGCTGCATGTCCAGAGTTGATATCATCTCCAGACTTTCCGGATGACGTTAAAGACAGGGCGCAGAAGATATTAAGAGATTGCACGTAAGATACTGAAAACCCCGCGTAATGCATCACGGGTAGTTGGTATACTTCTAACAAACAAGAGTCATGACCAAAAATAAATATCTTATTTGATTATATAAGCAGATTTTAAACAAAGAAGAAACAGCTTAAGTTGGCAATAAAGCTAAGATCTAAATAGAATTTCTATCCGTAGAGTTTTAAAAAGTCGTGCAGTCTCGCTATTGCGGAATTTACGAGAGCCGTAAAAGATTTCATGTCGTATAATTCCGTAATTCCCGGGATCGCGGGATCGCGGGATCGGGAGCGTTTCTTGAGATGTGATGTCATTTTGTGATTTATGCATTTATTAAACAGGATTGCCATTTATGCAGGTTAAGCATGTGTCATACGATTATTAGACATCACGTGGCATCATACCCTCGCTGCGGTAGCCGCGGGATGCACGAGGTTCAGTACCCTGTCCAGCAGTATACTTAAAGAGATAAGAAAAAACGCCTCATAAATGTGTTGTCGGTCCTAAAGAACCTCTTAAATCCAGCAAAGTCTATACAAACAATCTCTCGGAGACAGCTTTTGTAGATTTGGTAGAATTGTTTAATGTACAATGTTGTTTATTAATTTAAATACTATCACGGGTTACATACGACGTGTTTGGACCCACCCGGCACATTACTCGCGGCATCTAAACGGAAACTTGTAATGTTTAAACGCCGTTTATTTTTATTATTATTTACAATTATTGTTAGATTATTATATCGTTACGTTTTGTCTTTTCGTCAGATCATCTACCCACTGCCCCAGTGGCTACCATAACGATCATCGTAGTATTGTTGTAGGGCGACTCGTTCTGTTCATACCCCGTTATAGTTTGTTTACTATTTAGCTATTGATTTAGTTCGGTTAGACTAGGTGGTCGGCGTGTTAATGCAATCTATTGGTATTCGGGCCAGACGATGTGTAATTTTTTCTCTCTATTATTTACAATTGTAATGCCGTGAAATTAATTGTTTCCAGAAAATTTCTGATTCCTCTGATCTTCAAAAAACTTGAATTAGCGATAGCTAAACACTTGCGATGAGGTAAAAAAAGCCATACCGATCCTGATATATTGGTTACAGTAGCCAACTTAGCACCAGACGGACTGGAAGAGACAACACTAATAAATGATCACAACGTGATCATTTCTGCTTAATTATTAAATTATACCTTATCTAGTCCTTTACGATTAGAAAGTTAACAAACTGTATGTAATTAAAGTCTCGAGTTCAGAGAGCGACCGTGTCTCTCAAGGTTGTTAATAACCGTTCCAATTGCACGTAGCCTTGTGTCAACAAACAGGAGACGTTTTAGAAGTGATCGGCAACTTCCCATGTGACACGAAACGTTGGTTAGGAAAATTTCTACAAGGCCCTGGTTACGCTGCGTCAGTAACTTGTGACTTTTACGATCCATAACATTATATTGTGGCACGAAACGCTTCAATGTTTACAGAAACAACAGTACACACAAAGCTCAGTTAAGTAAGAACAGGAGGAAACGTTATATAAATTCAGATTTTCCCGACGTACAATTTGTTTATTTACTCAGCGCGTGCGCCGCGGCGTTCGCGACGCTGACAAAACTCGGCTCGCACGTTGGACTTTGTTTACCGTTAAATATAGCTTTAGATCAATGCTTTGCTTACGACTTGCGATTTATTATACATATTCCTTTTTCCATAGATGAGGTAGGTAAGTCGCAGAGATATGTAGTACAGACTCCAGCTGCATCGCGCTCATCTCAAGAGAGCTCGTCAGACAGATTTCGATGAGCGTTTTTAGAGAGTTGCATTATCTTTTATTATTTTGTGATGCTTACGACTTTGTACCGCAGCGAAATGAAAGAAATATACGAGACAAACGTACAGATAGGTCAGTGTGAGAAATTATGGTATGATTTGTAATAATAACAATTGTTCTAGCACCGCCGGTCACTTTTTAAATCATTCGATTATGACTTATAATTCAAATGTGCAATGTGTAAAATTCAATTTTTTTATACATGGAGTTGTATTTCTGTAATTTATAATACCTGCAATTTAGCATATCATATATTTCAAAGGTACTTAATGCGTTAAAAGATACTTCTTCTGCGTTTACTTGCCAATATACTATTTACGTTGCATATGTACTGCTGCATTGACATTGTTAATGTCGAAACAAAAGTTTGCTTGATCATAGAATAACTTTTTACGTGAAATTTATCACATCACATCTTTTACTCAGGGTGGATCTACGGGTCATCTTAATATAGCAACATAAAACATTAACGGTCGTTAAACGTTAGTATGATTTAATAGCTATGTTAACTTTTGAATTCACGGTTGCTCAGTACTCGTTCCGAGCGTCGAGTCGCCCTGTGTTGTTCTAGCTATGTAGGCGTAGTGAAATTAATTCCAAGTCTTAAATAAGTAATTGTTATGTTAATGCTTCTAATCTACTCGTGAGGGTTGAGATGTCGGAGTTACACTTTTCACGAACCTGTTCACGATGTTAATTACCCCGGCCGCTTTTCTGATAAATACAGATAATTCACGTTCCAGACCACGGCATCGTGTTTCATTGTCGGCAAGAAACTTAAATGATTAAGAACGATCTATGAGGCTCAATATTCATGTCTTGAATAGCTGGAATCTTATATAGAATAAATAATAGACATGACTCAAAAGTTACAGTAAAAGGTTTCATAGGTTCGGTTAGCTTATATTAGTGGTATGTAACTTTACTATATCAATCCGCATTTGATGATCACAGTTATATGTTCTTCTCTTTGGTCACGATAAAAAAATATACGAACAGTGAATTTCTATTGGGTGTAACAAGCGGTAAAATATTCTTCTACCAATAGTGTCACATCCTTATTTGAAGTTAATAAATGGATTCGCATGGCTATGTTGTAACAAATAATTATATCAGCGGCTGTTCGCAGACTCTCCAGACAAAATATAGTGTTATTTAATAACATGCTTGTGTTGGTATAGAAGTAGCGCATGAAAATATAAACAGGTAGTGAAACAAAGCGGGGCGGTGCATGTCAGTCGAGATAAACAGACAGATTTTTCAAAGTTAGGTAGAATGAAAAGCAAAGACGAAATATACCGTGTGTGTTTATTGCCAACGATATCTATTTGCGTGACAGTGATATACACGTCTGTCAATTTATGCGAATCGATTCCATTCGTATGCAAAGCGGTTATTAAAATGTTTTCCCGATAAACTCTGAATTCGATGTCACGAAATCTGTTGTGCAACGAGTAGAAAAATTTGAATAGACTAACGTTGGTTTTTGATTGCTGATTTATTTCGTAGCAACGGTGTTTTGTTTTGGTTTTAATCACACACCTAAATGTGCACACCCACTATAAAAAAATTATCTTAAGCGTGACAATTCCAAAATTGAGGTGTAAGAAGCATTTCTCAATTCATTCCAGACGTGGCTCGGTGGGCGCGTACTCACCGTCCGCCGGATTGCAGCTAGTACGCAGTCACGTAGCGCAGTACCTAGCGGCGCGCGACGGGCTACCGGCTTGTCCCGACCAAGTGCACCTCGGCTCCGGCGCCTCTGACCTTATCAAGTCGGTTCTCACTCTCTTTGTCCAACCGGTTGGAGGGAAACCGCCAGGTAACTAAAAAGTTTAGAATTTATATTTTTATGCAGTGGTTTACAGTGATTTTTGTTATTTTTGACGGGTTTTTGAAAATAACACTTCACTAAAAGAAAGAAATAAATTAAATTTTGACAATGTAATGAAACGGTATGATGTATTGATTATAAAAATACACAGTTCATCCAGGTGTAAACCTTAGACTGTAAACTTCAACGGAGCGCCCATGGATTTCGTCTCGCGAGTGAACTAATTAGATCTGTTTGCGCTATTAGAGAGATGAGACGGTTTGTGGACGTGGATAGCTAGACTATTTTGCTGACGTTTTGTGTAGTCCCACGACTTTTGATAAATATGAGTTATCATAATTAAGGTATCATAGCCACAGTTACACATATCATGGCCACAGTTAGTGGACAAGTTGACCAAGCTTGTCGGTAATTTCATTCTTTACTGTCGGGTTCGAAATCAAGCTTGGATCACCTCCTTGGCTACAAATACCACGTGAGATGATGAAGCCCAAGGGCATAAATATTAACTCAAATAATTGCAAGCTGTTAATGACATTCTTACTATTCATAGTGTTAGTAATTAAAATATTCACACATGAAGCTCTCTGCCAAATTAGGTATTGAACGGTTCGCACTAAACATGCTGGGAGATCGACCCCGCCTGGCCTCACAATGACCCGCTTATTCGATATAAGCTAGCTTCGGCGACTATAAATCTGGCGCCAAACTACCGAAAATCTACTCAGTATTAGTTGGATGCTGTCGTCAATCTAGTCCCACCGGGATCATTATGTTCACCTTGATTTAAAGAAAAGAAATTTATTTGTATTGGTGTTTCTTTGAATTATTGATTTATCATTTTTACTAATACTTATTGTTCCTCCACTCGGTCATTGTATCAAGAATAGTGGGTTTTAAAAATGTGTATCCTAATACCTTATAATAATCCTAATACTGTCGAATTTTTTCCTTATTGCTTTACAATTCTATTATCTAACGACTACATAGGTCTTCATAACAGTGTGGTAAGGGGAGCCGATGTCGACGAGGTATTTCAAATCAATTGATTATTCATTAAATAGATATTTATGCCATGCCTTTGGGCGCAGATCTCCTCTGAGGGGCTGGTGCTCGGCTGCTGGCCGGGGTACTGAACTGGGGTTCAAAAGTAAGGTTATTATTTTATTGCTGGCTATAACATAAGTTTCACGTGTTCTAATATTTCAGCGGTGATGATTCCGGTCCCTCAGTACCCGCTATTCTCCGGAACTCTCTCAGAGTTGGGTCTGCAGCAGGCCAACTACTATCTAGACGAAGAGAACGGCTGGGCGCTTCCGATCCAGGAGTTGGAGAGGAGCTGGCAGGAGGCCAAGGTGGACAGCCACGTGCGTGCATTAGTCGTTATCAACCCTGGAAACCCCACGGGCCAGGTGAGTCCTTTATTCTAAAAAAATGCTGTCTTTTTTAGAATTTAATAATAAAAAATCTTTAAACAAGATCACATTAGCTATACTGTACCGATCTTAATATACGAGTACCAGTACGAGCAGACCTGTATTCTCCTATTTGAAATACGATTTGAAATGTCTTATTAGTGCGGTCAGTTACCACAACATTCAGATAGATAGATTCAGATAATAAGATATTTAAAAAAAAAATAGTCGGTGGAAACTTTATCGTAACAGCATTCAATAACACAACCGAAATATATTATCTTGAATTTAGTACGAATGAACTTTTATCCTTTTATGAGTTGGTATTCTTAGAAAGAAATAAATAAATATGTTTGCTTTTTTGGTTTGATGAAATAAATAAACTTGTTGACAACAACATTATTAAACGAGTCCACAATATTGTCAAAGAAAAATTAGTCATTTATGAAACGGGAGCAGTTCACTGATTTGAATTTCACGTCGTACCGTGAACGTGACTTCCCCCAATTGATTGTGTCCAAGGATACTGCGGCCGGTGATAATGACCTATCTTAGTTTTGGTAATATTTAATCAACGTCTGTCAACGTCCTACTATGCACTTAGTTCACGCCCACAAATCAAGGATACAGAAGTATCGCCTTCATTCCATTAACAATTTACCTACCAGCTGCCAGTCGCTAAATGAACGACTCGTTTAATTCGGTTTCAATAATTTATTCTAACACTTTCTAATTAATATAACTGGCCATAAATACGGAGTTTAGAGCTTTTTGTATCATGAGATTCACGCGCGCATGAAACGAGATGTAATTTATCTTATTCTAAAAGGTATTATATTTCAGTGGAGGAAGGTCGAAGATCGATGAGAATTTAAATGTTGGATTATTATGTTCGAGGGTGGATCGCTACATACATCTCGATGCGTTATTGCCGACAGGTTCTGACGCGGAAGAACATGGTGGAGATAATAAAATTCGCGTATAACCATGACTTATTTATATTGGCGGATGAAGTCTACCAGGAAAACATCATCAGGAAACCGTTCTATTCTTTTAAGAAGGTAAGACTTGAATATTTTTTATTTATTTATTTAATTATTCATGTACACACATGCTTGGCAAAGTGTAACAGTGATGATCTTAAAGAATGTACAAAGGTCGTGCTTACTTCTTAACAAGTTCCTTCCAGTAGACCTGCGGCTGGAGACTTCAAATCGAGAGGTAGATGAAGCGTGCACACACACACACACATATACCAATTCATATGCATAGAATAGTAAATACTACATGAGTATGTGACAATGTAAATAACAAAATATATATTAATTTATAATTTGTATACATAAAAATATATAATACATATGATATGAATAAATACATTACATCGAGTAAAAAAACCGGTAATATAAGAAACATATTTATATAACTATATTTGCTCTGATAATGTTCCCTTACACTTCTCTTGAAAACAGAAATAGTTTTCGAGTCCCGTATGTTGGGTGGGAGCGAATTCCAAAGCCTTACCGCATGAACAGTAAAGGAGTGAGCGTAAACATAACTTTTATGCGAAGGAAATTTGATGAGGGTTTTTAGGTTTTTAGGTATAATGTTTTGTAACTATTGTTATACTGATGAAGATGACTTTACCAACTTTCTGTCTACCTCCACAAAGCAATAATTATTAGCAAAGCTATTATTTGAAATACTATAAATCAACCAGAAACAAAATTGTTATTCTATTTGAGAACAATCTGATGAGAATGCTTCATTATTTCAAGTGAAAAATGAGGAGCACATATCTGAACCGCCATTCATAGAACGTTTCTTGCAATACTCTTGTATTTTTGGATCTCACTCGCTTCAGCATTTTAACAGGCTCATAATAATGATAGTATGCCGCACAAATTTTTAGTCGTGTTTAAGCCTTTGTTCATCGTTGAACGTGTAACACCAAGTAATGAAACATTAATTTGAAACATTGTGATGTTATCGTTTGACTACATATTCTAATGACGCACAGTACAACATAAAGCTCGTGATGTCATATTCACGGTGTTATGCAAGTAAAACACGGGGTTTCCCTTCCAAACCTGCGGTTCCGTTAGCTTCTTACTGATAAAATAGGCGTTAATAGTATATTTATTTAATCGATAATTTCTTTACTAAAATCTGGGAGTGAGAATAGATTCATTCTTTTGATGCTGTTTTGACGCCCTCATCGGAATTGTTGTCTTTTCCAATTTAAACAAATTTAGAAAAAGAATTGGAAATCAGTGACAATCAGTAGAGCGTCGTCTGGAGAGGACGGTGGGTACGTGGTAGCTGGTCTAATTTTGCTACAGACTGTTGAGTTGCGTGTGCTCGAGCGATGTACTGTGTTTTGACTGTTCCCGGGCTCGTTCTTAGATCAGGATTCCCAGAACGTAGACATTGGAACCGAAAACGGTGCATTCATCAACAGCTGCTGGACCTTGATGCAACATTTTCTCAACCGTGGCACTTTTGATATAAGTGATTTAGAAGTTAGATCACATTAAATTAGCCAGGTAGGTGTGATTATACAGTTTAACAAAAAAAAAAATACTTCCACGTACTGAGGTTGGTACATACTTAGAAGTTTCCTTCATTTAAGGTGATGCAAGAAATGGGTGTCCCATACTCTTCAATGGAGCTGGCGAGTTTTGTAACGTGTTCCAAGGGCTGGGCGGCGGAGTGCGGACTGCGCGCGGCGTTCGTGGAACTCATCAACTTGCAGCCGCGAGTCGAGGAGGTGTTCGGATCGGTGAGGGCGGTGATGCAGTGCCCCACTGTGCTGGGGCAGTGTGTTCTTGACTGTGTCGTGAGTACAAAGGTTTTGTTTTCATACTGTACATAATACCAATCGTGAGGCAGTCGTTATTTTTAAAACGGTTAAAGCGGTATCCTTATGCGACCGTTCACATGTCTGTCTTTTTGTCCGTATTGTATAATTTTTTTCGAAACTACGAGATGAAAATTTTGTTATCGATATGGAAAATTTGCACAGGCAATGAAAAATATTCCTGCTGAAAAGGGTATGGCACCCTGTCCGATGCAAGTCGCAAGCAGGGACGTGACCTTGTATACGGCTTGCAGGCAAGGGTGTATGTCGCTTAATAATAGAATAAATCCTTCTATCTTCGTTTTATGGATCTATTTATTTGCTTAACATCATGAGCAGTAACACATACTTTTATCGGTAATTTTGTGTCTTGCTAAACGTGATTGACTACAACATTTATTGTGCCTATTGTTCTCGTCAAAGGTTAGCAAAACTTTGTGACAATATTAAGAAGTTCAGAAGAAAAGTCATTAGTTACAATTGCTCTTCAGGCCAAGCCGCCGGCACCCGGCGAAACGTCTTACGAGCTGTTCGCTAGTGAGCGAAGAAGCATCGCGCGAGTGCTGGCCGAGCGAGCCGGGATGGCCTATTACACCTTCAACAACATACCGGGCTACAGCTGCAACCCTATCGATGTAAGTGTCGTTGTATTTATGGTGGTTTGATGGGCCATGGCGGATGTGTATGATGTAACAACATTCGAAACACTTTACGTCACGTCATAGTTTTGAAATTAAACTTTATTGCGCAATCAGTTCGGAGCCTCGTCGCCGACATCAGACAACCCCCGCGTGTAGCCGTGTTGCGAGCTACTAACATCTGTTTCTAATAGTGAACAATGTAGAGGTTCAAGTAAAACAGTATTATTAATAAATATATAAAATTTAGTTGTAAACAACGAATATCGTTTACGAAATATAAATATAAAGCTCAGGTATGTTAATATGTTTGAAACGCCTGTCACGTTTCATACCAACCTTTCGAGTTCTGGCTTTAAAATCTCATCAATAATAGGAGTCGGCGTTTATTTATGTTTTTGTCCATGACTAGGGATCGATGTTCGCGTTTCCTCGCGTGGACATTCCGGCGCGTGCGCACACAGCCGCGCGAGACGCTGGAATGGCGCCGGACGATTTCTACTGTTTACGTCTTTTGGAGGAAACTGGTAATTGTAGTCATTTTTTGTTATTAGTAGCAAAGTAGCTATCCCTTGCTAAGTAGTCAGTGGGGCTCCATTGGCCAGTCATATTTCATTTGCCTCTTTGATATACATAAGGAGCTTGTGAACGTGCAGGTCACCACATTAACAAAATTACTCGATCCAATTGGAGACACATGCGTTGTTTCGCCTCGACACTGCCTAAAACCGTTCGCTCCACCGCTCTAGGCTATCTTAGGTCTGTAAACATTTAACAACATATTTTTTGTTATAATCAGGTGTATGCGTAGTTCCGGGTTCGGGCTTCGGGCAGCGTCCTGGCACCTACCACTTTCGAACTACCATCCTGCATCCGCGAGATGAATTCCAGCATATGATGGATTCCATCAGGCGGTTTCATCTTAAATTTTTAGAAAATTATTCATAAATAATAGACCTCAAAGGTTAATGTTAATTGCTATTATCATGTAAAATATTGTTGGATATGGTTGTATATTGTTTTATCTGTAACTATCTTTAATAATTATTTCAGTATTAAGAGTTAGAAATGTAACTATCATACATTTTTTTTTAAATTAAAGTACTCAATTAATTAACTTCATTTGGTTTCTGTTTTATTCTTCCAAGGTTTTTAACCAATGGTCATTGGAACCATAGCTCGCCCTAACTCAATACAATAAGTCCTTGTAGCACAGACTAAAGTCATCACACAACAACTTCAGCTGGTTGGACCGTACTTCCTTGATATCCTGCAGCAGCAGCTGGCCCACCTTCTCCTTGGTCCTGGTGTCGTCAGCTCGGTTCCGCACGCGCAGGATGTCGCTGATGCAGCGCACGGCGGCGCGCTTGAGGATCGCTTTAGACTGCTCCAGAAGTTTCCGCCACATTTCCTTCATCTCCGCTTGGTGGTGGCAGGGGTCGTGGCTCGCGAGTCTCGATACACCCGCTGTTTCATTTATAAACTGCCTGAAAGATGATTATGAACTTAACTGGAATTTGAGTGCCGAGACTGCTCTGCAAAACCACGAGTTGGTACGAAGCAGGTCGACAACAAATTTTCGGGAAGTGTAACTTTGGACCATAAACTTATATACTAGCGTAATATACGAACACTCATCTCATCAACGCGTCACCAAAACATATATGTGCGTGTGTGTCAAAACGACGACACTTGTGTGAGTCACTTTTGGTGATAATAGTGATCCACGTCACTGTATTGTCGACATGGTCATCGACTATTCTATCACGGATCTTTGCTATATTTTATTCGTTCTCTTCATTATTTATTACATGTTAAAATAAATAATACCATGGTATTAACATGATATTGGATGAATTAGCATGCTAATTCTAGTAACTTTTTTTTACTTCGTTTCGTATAAACTTAACCTTATTGGACGGCATTCTTTATATTAACATATCTTTTTTATTTGTAAACTTATTCAAATGAAACAAAAGGTACTAAAACAAACAATAATAACTATACTTATTAGTTTAATTAATTCTTTGATGTATTATTATTATATCGATTATTATAATATAATATTGCCCTCAGAAAATTTTGTAGGTATAGATTCTTCATTAAGAAAATGTCAGTGATTTCGTAGAACGAAATAGTTGCCCTTAAAATGTCTACAGTAAATTTTGTGAGCTATCCTACCTATCTGGTTCAACATTCGAATCCATTTTTCTTTTTGAACTGTATTTACAGGAAACTGTGAAATAGCAAAATTAGGCAATAAATATGATATTACATTCGCCGAATATTGTCATATCATAATAATAACACATAAATTTCGCCAAATTTTTTCAATCTAGGCAGCTAATATTATTCAAAAGTCAAAAATGCATTTTTATAACAGTTTAATCTATTTTCTGTCCAAGTGTTTACAAGCTGTAACGGAAACTAAAAAAGTAAAATATGAACAAATGTGGGTAAAACAAAAAATATTTATTTATACCAATTTAAAAATTATGCACTTATCGATAAATATTTGTGCTATACGAAACGGTAACATTGTCATGTGCACAATATTTTTTTATTTTACACATTACATTTTACACTTATTATTCATAAAATGGAGCATTCAGTGCATGTTATTAATCTTAATTTATATAATTTTACGGTCAACATTAATAAAAATTTGCATAGTGAAAGTTGTATCGAAGTATCGGTACTTACCTGTGGATTGTCTCTATCTTTGGTTTATTGTTATAAGTAACTGTGCAGTCTAACAGAGAACACGACATCCTTGTGTTTACTGTATTTTAAAAAGGTATTATTTTATTATTAAAAGGAAATTATTAAAATAAAACAAAGCTATTTTTTGACAGAAGACTAATGGAGAGTAAATAGTTTGAAAACAGCCCTACGGCCAATTCTCTTGCGTCTATTTCTCACTCGCACACTGTGTTCCTTTATTACGCCAGTATATTAACTTTGTGCTTTGGACAGGCTCTTTCAAATACTGTGAGTTACCTAATGTTAATAATTTCCCCGTGAGTTCAATGATTTCCCAAAATATTCATGGGCTACATCCGAACGTTGCTTAGTTAGAGTGAGGACGTGACCCTCGAAATATTGACACAGACTGACAAATGGACGGAGGTGAATATTCATTCATAAAACCATGATTTATGAGGCGAACTCCTCTAATTAAACGTAAAAATATTTTCGTACCTGTATTCCTTGTTCATTAAATTGTAAGCTTGTTCAAAGAACCTCGAATCGATTTTCGGTGTAACTATTTTGAACCTCTTGCCGTTCCGCCGCGTCTTTCGCTTGTCCATGTACTCGTAGGTCCGGACAAAAATCTACCAGGAAATGTAAAGGTCGATATAGGTATATATACATGGATATATCATTTATTCGTAATGCTTACATTTTCCAAATTGGCTTATAAAAACATTACAAATATTGCCAAGCAGAACAGGGCGAAAAGCCTAAATGCGAACATTACGAAACGGATCCTGCTCAACATTATGCTGGTAATCAGGAGACAACCAGCGCTGGTGTTCCGCAGGGTCTGCTAGGTGATGTCAAGGAAAATATTCTGCACATTTCATATTTTGTTGAAAATTTTAGTGTCCGAAAGTTAACAGTGGCTAAAATATATTTTTAGCTTATGTTATTAATATGAAATTTGGCATATTTGTGACATATTAAATTAAAGAAGAAAATTAAAATATTTTATTAAAATACCATAAAAAATTACATAACACCAAATTAAATGACTGATTCAAAATGAATTCATCCTACTCGTATTTCGTACAACATCATACTCAACATTGAATCCCCATTTGGTTTGAGTTCGTGTTTGATTACAGATGACGTTCGGACTTTTAATATTTACGATTTATGCGTCACTCGATGTCACACTTCTTTGAGTCCATTCTTCCCTTTTATTGTGTGACGAAGTTTAAGGATAGCGTCAAATATTTTTTTTATTAATATCTCTCGATACTCATTTGAATTTTTATTTCTATATATCTTTTTTTTTAATTTTTTTGTTTGGGAAACAAACAATGTCTTTTTAAGCTTATAAATAGTCCATATTAGAGAAACATACATCAATAAAGTTTCCAATGATATTTTTAACAGTTGCTAAATTAACCTATTTGGAGCAAGAAACAAACAATAATAATAGAGACTACATAGAAATATTACGTGACAAACATAACTAGAAATCATCTACCAAATACAATAAAAGTTTGATAATAAAATATAACATTGCAGATTATTACAAATCATCCAGGGTCTGTCGTATACTCCTCTTATAGCTTGGTAGAGAACAGCTGAACGGATCAATATACTCTGCAAATTATGATTATAATAGTTACAAGAGCGGTATAGGAAAGTATTGCTGGTATACTTTGTTTTGACGACTTACGACGTAGGTTAGTTCGCAAGTTAATCTGGGGGCAGGCAAAGCAAATATGATTAAGTAAAAAAGAAGAGTCCACAAAACCATTTAAAATTTTATAAAGGAAATTTGATCTCTTTCTGCACGTCTATTCGTGAGGGTCGTTGAGGAAGGTACTGAATTATATCTATATTTCTGATTTCTGATATGAATATAAAGAAATGTATCCAGTTTTGATTGTTGTATCTTATACTGCGGATTCCAAACGATCGAATCATGCCCAAGTATGGACCTTACATACGCGTTAAAAAGTAGTGAGAGAGTTGAGCTACTTGCGAAATCGTTACTTATCTAAGTATAGAGCCAAGCATACGATAAGCTTTGGGGATGAGGTAGTTTAAGTACGCATTAAAAGTCAACTTATTATCAAGTACAATCCCTACGTCTTTTACCTCCGATACCCGGGCAATGATAGTACTTTCAAATTGGTAATTATGTTTTATGTAATTTGGATTCCTGGAAAAAGATATGACATGACATTTTTTTGTATTTAGATGTAGGTATTTACAATATATTTACAATCTTAACAATATATTATGAAATGATTAAGATCGTTTTGCAGATCCATACAATCAGAGGCACTTTTCACTTTCTTAAATATTTTCATGTCGTCCGCATACATTAATATATTAGAATTATTAAATATACAAATTATGTCGTTAATAAATAAATTAAATAGAAGAGGAGCCAAATGGGATCCCTGTGGCAATCCAGAGGTAACTAAGAAAAATGAGGAACAGAAGCATGTGATGGTAACGGCTTGGCTACGGTCTCGCAGATATGAAGTTATCCATCGCAATAGATTCCCGTGGATTCCAATGGCTTCTAGTTTACGCACAAGTCCAAATGCCTAACTTTGTCGAATGCTTTCGAGTTGTCCGTATATATTGCGTCCAGTTGAAATCCAGTGTCCATTGCTGCATCCAGCATGATGGACGAATTCGCACACGTTACTTTCAGTAATTTTTTTATTTATCAATCCATGCTGTTCAGAAATAATTAACGGTCGTATAAATGGAAACATGTAATCATAAATAATCCTTTCAAACAATTTGGCGATTGTATTTATTTTGGAAATTGCCATATTATGCAATTGAAATATATAGTTATTAATGTGATGGTTATCACCACATTTCAATGTGGGAACAATATAGGATTTGTTCCAGCATAATACCCGAATTTAGTGACAAGTTGAAAAGGATGAATAATTTGCTTTGTTAGATTTTTCTTACACATTTTAAAGAAGACAGGAGATAGGCCATCGGGGCCAGACCCCTTTTTAATGTCTAAGTTTTTCAAATACTTTTCCACTGTATCATCAGTGAAAATGATGGTGTTAAAAAGGGAGCACACTGTTAGATTTTGGGTCTCTCCAAGACGCAGATGAGTCCTTCTGGTGAAAGGATTATGGCTAAATCAAGTGTCGGGAAGTGCTATGTCGCCTAAAGTCCTCGGCTATTACTTGATGACTGCTATCTAATCATAACCACCGGGACCATTAAATCTTAATGTGAAATTGAACATCTAAAATTCCTCCTATTAATATATGTAACTATGAAATACTTACCTCAACAAAGTAGAATTTTCAATTATGAATAAGATTGTCTAAAAATGGAAATAGCCATGAATTTTTACATATTATAAAGTAATCTAAAAGATAAATTTAGAAATATCAATGATTGACTAGCTAGTTAGCACGCACCGCTGCGCTGTATCAGTATTTCGTAGCCGACTGCAACTACACGAGTAGCTAAGAAATATTTCCTCTTGATTCAGATGTTTGTAGTCGTAATGCGCGCGACCTCGATTTCCTTTTGGAAAGGGAGTCGAAGACAGAATACATTTTACTATGCACACGGTATTTTTGCTGAGATTCAAATCATGAGTATGAGTCGGATCCGGGGGTTTTGGTGCGGTAACAATCCCACATAACCCGGCGTCGCTCCCACGGCACCGGGTACCTTTGGAAGGTTTCTCCCG
>DWPT01000602.1:0-22824 GCA_018251895.1 Agathymus mariae mariae
AAGTGATGGTACTCAACATCTTTGGGCGATCCATCATGTCTACATCGGCAATCATTTGGAGCATTTGAAAAGCTTCCTAGAACTCAGAACGCATCGATGCTTCTTCTGCAGGTGCATTGGAATCTAACCACCCACAAGCTTAATAATAGAGTAATTCGTTGACGGTGGATGACATGTGCGATGTGACAAAGCTCTCGGATATTAAAGTCTTTGGCAAATTAACAATTAAAACAAATA
This sequence comes from Agathymus mariae mariae, assembly GCA_018251895.1. Classification (NCBI taxonomy): domain Eukaryota; kingdom Metazoa; phylum Arthropoda; class Insecta; order Lepidoptera; family Hesperiidae; genus Agathymus; species Agathymus mariae. The sequence goes on from DWPT01000602.1 coordinate 238, forward strand.
ATATACCAGAGCCAGCTAACCACACAAATACAACCTTGTAGGCAATGAAAACAAATGCAACGATGGGGAAAGTTACCGAAAGCAATGTTTTGATTTGACGGAGAACTATATTATTCATAAATGACTCTATATAGTTAGTAAGTTACTAATCCGACGCGTGAATTACGCGGACCTCTTGCTAAATTAGATACAACACGCAATTCTGTTATATATCATCTTGTCAACTTATTACAATCATAAAGGAAAATACAGAAGTGTTTTATTGCCTATATATATATATATATAACTTCTATATTTGCCTACCCTAATAGCTTTGTATATAAAACTTAATTTTAAATTATAAACAATTATTAAAAAAATATTTTAAAATCCATATCAAGTCATACATATAATAAATACGCCGTATTTATAACGGTGCAACATATGTTAACAGCCAATATACCTGATCACCTAATCACTTAACGTTAAAATTTTTTTTTTCCGGTTAGTGTCATTTATTAATACGCAATTTTAAAAAATACTACACATCTATTGTTAACACGACATCATACTATCATACTCGTACGTTAAACCGTTTGTAGGTAAATATCGTGCATACAGTACATACACATACATCTGTGCTGTACCTTTTAATGCTTCATCAACGAGTCCGATCGACATAGCACTGCACTCTTTCTTGAAGCCATTGTATACAGAAATATCAAATGAAAAGTTCACTCGGCACTTGCAAATTAAATCTTTCAATGACGTTCATCTTTGTTCCTGGTGACGCAAAAGATATGCAATGTATATCACCTGCAGTATTTAAACGAGTCATCATAACGTCAATATACTCGTACGTGGCATCCAAAGAGGTAATCGTTTCTAACATTTATGTACAAAACATACTCGTACTTTGCCGTAGCAAAGAATTAATAGATATGCAATACCAACGTTCTAAATAACAAACGAAAGTACTCAGCATGGGCATTACATTTATATACAGCTATGTGCTATGTATATACACGAATACAAGCAATTGGAACCAATGACGTCAATATGGCCTGAACTCGAGTGCACCCGCCTATAACTGAGCTACACTGGGATGCAGATCCTCGATCTGGTAGTAAAACCGAAATGGTACTGACAAATATAGAGAAGTCAGGAAATTAATCAGTTTCTGAATTATGATTTATGAAGCCACATCTAAATTAAGCTCAATTTACCTTTCTACGAGCTATCGATTGCACTTGTACTACCTCATTTTGCGAATCGATTGTAAAACAATATTCATGTAGGCCATCGACTTCACCGCCATAACGATACAGAATTGCACAAGAATTATTCAGAAATAAAATAAATATTCAATTACATGTTATCTAGAATCGCAAATGGGTCAGGCCGACACAAAAATGCGTCGAAATTGGAATTGTTAATGACTCTGTGTAATTTAGCAGACAGATAATCCGCGACACATATATCGCTGAAGCATGTGAGTCAACTTGACACCATTCGCATACTGGTCGATACTCTAGAGAACTTTGAAACCGATACTAAAACGAAAAGTTCCGAAAACGGGACACAACAAGCGAAGTTAAAGAAGCAGCCGTGCACAATTAGACACATTTAGACGGGTTTCCCCGAACTATATTACATGTACCTTAAAATAATAAAGCGTGACTACGTGTTAAGTGGAAGACACTAACGCAGCGTCTTCCTGAAACCCGCCCTCTCGCGTCCTATAAATATGGTTCGGTTTCAGTACAAGCTTCAGTCGTTCAGGAAAGCCCGAGACGTGAACAACGTGCCAAATCCCGAATACTACCCCGTGACAACGTGATCTAACGCGTGTATACCATAACATATCGTTGTGTTAGCCAACGCGATCTCGTAATTGGCGTCACATCAGATCGTGAACTCTCAGTGTGTTAACTTTTGAATCGTGTGGAACTGTGAAATCAACCAACATGTTGGACAAGTCAACTCTGGGCGGGAGCTGGGAAAATGTAAGTATTCAAATAGAATTAAATATTTGTTGAGGACCGAGATTCGTCTTGCGTATCCTCGGAACATGGGGGTTCTGCAAAAAAGTTTTACAATAAAGTTATCTTCCAAGATCGACTCGATCCGTGATTTGTCTGGTATCGTACCATCGGATGAGCCGTGTGCTATTTCTTCGATCCTTCAGGCTATAAACTTAAACTTGATGCAGTCGTTTTAATATCAAATGGGCCTAAAGTAAACAGTGCCATCCCACGTTTGGATCACGGAACAGGCTAAATGTTACGCAAAACAAGTAGTTTAATGCGCTTAAAAGGCAACTGAATTCTTTGGCGGCGATGCCATTGAACCGGGTTCGTGCGTGCGCGCTCTTTGACTATGGCATTACGTTCTTTTTTGATGTAGCTCTTGACATTGCCGCGTTCGGTTTCACGGTTAGCCGATCGGAAATATCCGCTCTGATCTCCGATATATTAATCAAAGTCGAAAACTGATCTCTCACGACTGTTATATCGTTTCATATTTTCCATGGTGACTAAATCTGTGAAATCCGATTTTGTACGGATCAACGGAGATTTGAATTCGAGGTGTGGAACGTAACCTTGACAGCTTTACTGTTTTAATCTTAGTTAGCAGATCGATAAATCTTGATCATTGCGACCGACCATTAATTTCGAAATACTTAAAATATGTTTTTTCGTTTCGTTTTTAGTTCGGCTGATTTCTTTTTTCTCGTTCAATCTTTTCTAAGTTACAAAGTTTACGGATTGTTAATTTACTTAAGGTAAACACTACAATTGCAGCCCTACAATGCTTTAGAAGGGTTTAACCCAGTTCACCTTCGTACAAAATCCGATCTAAGTACGAGCTTAATATATTTTTATCATTTTTTCCACGACTCCCTTCGCACTAATGGCTGGCGAGCGCCGAAACGGAACTGAGCCGTTCCGGAAGAAATAATTAAGCTTTGTCTGTTGCCCTCTCTGAAATCCCCGGCGCTATCATTGCTAACATTTAAAATTGGAACAATATAAAAAGAAAATAAACTCCATTCAATATTTTTAAACGCCGAATTGTTAACGTTCGGAATGTTAGTCGAAGTAAAGATTTTTTTTTTAAATCGCTATTACGAATTGTTAAACACCTACTATGCGATTCGATTTGGCATTCAATCTCAAAATTAATTAAATTTGATTAATAAAAAAAGAAGAACGAACTTTATTCGATTATCAACCAAAGATTAGATATAGTCGAATGATTGCGATCGTGAGTACCATTTAATTAGCCTATATTATTGATATAAATACAATAAATAGTGTCAATCGACTCCTACCATGACTATAACTCGCATCAACATTGACAGTACTGTACAAAGATTTTAGAAAGTTATATTTGGCATTACTGATACACAAAATAAATGGGAGTAGGTACACTTGAGCTGTCAGATTGGCGTCGTCGATTTCGCAGACCGGATTTTATAAACTTTCCCTAAGTATACTTGTCGGTAGATACGCTAAGCGCATATTAGCATCGATCAGATTCGAATGCCTCGTGACCGTGTCAAATAACATTATAACTATCTAATCATAAGGTTTCAGCTCCGTTTACGTATTATACATGATTATATCAGAACTCAGCGCAATTTATCTTATAATACATATCGTTGTAAAACACAATATCCCATGTAAGTGAACTATATTAAATATTGTACAAAAAACTCAATGTTAAGATTACAATATAGATTTCGGCACTTAACTGAGACTTGGACACAAATCATAGACACTGCCTGTCAATCAGTCTACTAGGGAGTAGCGCGGTAGAATATGATTTTCGGGTTGATCAGTCGTAAAAAGACCCGTGACCCACATGAACTCTCTAATGACATTACGCGTATATACAGCTTACATAGAACTGTTGCCGTAACACAACGCCCTCTGAACACTGTCACGCCGCCGCCATGTCTTTCCGGTTTCATTCGAAAGCCGGTCCGGGAATCTGATAGTGACGGATGTCAGTGTACATTCCAATACCGGTCCGAAAGGCTGAAATTATAATGACGCACTAAATCCTCTCTCGAACGCGCCTCCATTTGATTTGGGTAATATCTCCAGCGTGTTATTTAACATTCCCGATAAATGCAACGTCAGAAAATATTTATTCAAATCTCTCGTAGCGGATCGATTCTTAATTAATGACGATTTTTGAATGTAAATCGTTTTGAATTTGTTTCTACACAATTTTATCTACATAAATATGTTTACATAATTAATGAGTTGTAGGTGTTTCGTGCCTGGCTATTAGAAACGAAAATTCATATATTCAATTGTAACGGAAACTTATTAACATGAAATCTGAATACGATACAATTATAAAAAAGCAATGATCGAACAGAGTTCAACGACTCCAGTGCAGCCTTTGGATCGTCTTGTCAGACATAAAAAAACCATTGTTTTTTTTTTATTGCGCAACGTGATCTTATAAAAAATCTATTAGTCACCTGACAAACTAATAGACAGGAAAAATGCGCGTGGGCAACCGAAACTTAGTCAGTACGGTAGAGCTGCATGATCACCAAACGTCATTTCTATTTTCATTTGTCACACTAATTTCAAATCGGTTATTACCTTCACAACTGTGCCGTAACAACATTCCGATAATAAAATCAATGTGTACTTATGAGCAGACGAAAATAATTTTTCGTAAATCGATTGTACCGTTAATGATGACCAAGAGTAGGGATCGATGTGAACGATCGAAAAATATTATAAAATTATAACAAGATATTTTGATCGCTATACGGGTAAGTTTCATTTTGCTGCTGGAATGTTTATTATATATCAACCCCCTGTTTCAATACAGCGCTAGGTATAGGCTGTAAAATCAGCGTTGCCGTGCACTGCAATAATACAGGCCATTACGTTGTGTTGTGCGGCTGTTGCAAAGCAGATATTACTGATTTATGTCAATCAATTTTATATATTTTTTATGGTTGTGCGTATTCTGTGTCCTATGTTGCAGCTGTTATATGTATATAAAAAATAAAGTTTCTTTAATTCTTTCTTCTCCGTCAAATAATAACTACTTTCTAAGCTAACGTGACGTGGCGATGGGCTCTTAGTGAAACTTCTAAATCTATGTCGTGCTCGTGCTAGGAGTCCGCTAATGTCGTCAACGATCAGCCCGGTCACGAGCTACGGAGTAAGATCTAGGCGTCCTCAATGGAGAGGAAACACCGTCAACGTCGCTAATGTGTCTAGCTCTACTCTCAACATTTGTTCACAACACGCCCCAATATATACAAGGTTATGCCTCTTTACTACTTGTAATAAGCTTCAATACTTTTTTAAACGATGTTTTCAATTTTCAGCTTAATAGGAACGTACAATTATACGTTACTTCAATTAAATCTCCATAAAACATACACTCATTTAAATCTTCTCCGCGAACCCACAATGAGAAACTGAGCAAAAGCCTTAATTTGCAGTGAACTGAAAGTCTAGTTTAGATGCAACGGAAAGTGACAAAATTACTCCGGCCAGCGCGAATAATATAGCTGTAAATTGACAAAAAATGAGCGGGCAATATTTTTTTTTCCGCTCGGGTTACTCGCATGTGATCTAACGGTATACGAAAGTAGGTTTTTCGCACCCAAGTCCGAAAACAACATCAGTAAGTAAACGGAGGACTTTTTTTGCGACGTCGCGTCGGCCGACCTTCGGATGCCGTATTGAATATCAATTCTATAAGTGCTCTCTATACATTCACGAATCGTCTGTCAAGAAGGTATAAACGTTTCTTTTATCCGTTATGGTTCTTAGTTCTTAGCAGTAAACATTTTTTGTAAACAAAAATAATGTAATATGTTTTGAAAGTAACATTTTGCCTATCATTATTTCTAATTAGAATGTAAGTAACATTCTAATGAAAAACGGACACTATAAACTGTAATATTATTACTTCAATGAAAAGAGAACTTTTTTACATGTGTCATACTGAATCGTATGCAGTAGTGTCGAAAAAAATATATATTCTCGTAGAATTTTTTCGATTCTGATTTCAATCAATTGACCTTTAGAAAAATGTTAGTAAAAAAAATCGAATTAAAAAGAAACAATACGTCCTTACGCACACACCTACATATTAACGATGCAATCAAGAATTATTATTATGCAGTCATAAATAGAGACGTGCATAACGATGCGACTGCATATACCGCAATAGACTGGTCGTTTATTATTAGATATCGCATTGAACGTTCTCAAGTATTGTCCAAAATAACTCGTGACAAATTTAACTGCACTATTTAGTGTTATCACCTTCAACTGTTACGTTAAATGCAAATAGAACGACAGACAGAAATATAACATAATGTGTTCCACGCAACGTTACAACACTCGAAGTATTCGGGAGTACGAAAACTTTAAAATAGGCCACGGTGATGTGACTGCGTAAAGCAAGCGAATCCCACGACTCACCCATACGAAATTCTGGTGGCAAATTACCTGTAAAAAAAAAAAAACAAAATTATTATATTCGGTTTTGTTGCGCAACGCGAAAAACATTTCGGGCTTTTAATTAGACCGTATTAAATAACACCTTTCATTGGAAAGACTATTTCGATGTGACCCATTTTCCGTTGCGACCTGGTTTTGCGACAGTACAACCGTTCTTTTACGCGAAACCATCAAATGAAATGTTACAAAGCGCAATCTGTCAAAGCACACGGTACGAGATATGGTGCGTCGAGCCTTGAAGACTTTGAAAATTCTGTATCTGCAAGCCGTATGTATCAATTTCCGAAACCCGGTTATGCATGGTTACGTGACCAAGATTAATATTGGCTTTATTATCCTAATTTATACCTATTTTTGAACAGAAGAATAACAATAGTAAAGTTAAATGCTTATTTGTATTGATATATTGCCTTTTTTTTTCACAAAATTTTCTCGTGTCAAACGTATTTCGAATATTATACAGTCTATTTTTAGATGACCCAGTCCCAACTTCCACCGCCTGGCCGTAAATAATTCCAGAAAAATAACAATTAAGTCTGCACGACAGCAAAAATAACACGAAGTAATTTAAGCTGAGACAATTACGTTAACCACTCAAATTACGAAACAGTCCAACTGCGACAGGCGGTAACTCGAAAGCTTTTAGTGCTACGAAAGCTCACAAAACAAACAGCAGACCTGCCAAGGACGACTTCATAATATTACTTTGCTTTGGCTACTACACCAAATCTAAACACAATCGACATTTCTGATTAGAATAAAACTTGTCGTATTTAGTGAGAAAATATTATCATTTTATTGATAATCTTCGTCGACATTACCTTCAACGTTCATCGTGTATGTTATTAAATATCGACTTACGAGCACTGGCAACATTTCCAGCTCGTCGGTCATGTAGCCGAGACGACAGGTGTTATCGTACATGTGGGCATCGTGAAGGGCTCAAATGACGACATAGACAGAGATAGGTTACATTAAACTAAAATAACAGAAAGAGACAGCACACGACCCTGCAACTATCCCGCTCCGCGCCCTCAACATCACGTAGGAAATTTATGGTATTGGCACTTAAACGAATCCTTGAGATCTCTTATTACCTGACGTTGTTTATGAGACAGCTATAACGATTGATAGGGATTAAGATACTTACGCAGCTAAATGATATGTTGTCGTGCAGTCTTTAACGTCCGCCTCGTCTTGTTTCAGATGTCCCGAGATGACTACGAGGTAGACTACAGTCCGAGCCCGAGGGACTCGCCTCTGAAAGACACGACGAACATTCAGGAAGACACAACTTACTGTATCAGTCGACACAATCCCAATAAGACGTTTCGTCGTGAATCTGTAATCGCTTCCTGGAAGAGCATAAAAAAGGAAAGAGAGCTAGCTTTAGGAAAACGCTACATTTACGTCGACGCTGATAGCTACGAAGACTATTACGGGAGAAATAAGGTCAAGAGATGCAAGAGTGATAGGACTGCCAACGTTTCAAGAGTACCTAAGAAGGTCAAACGTACTTATTCCGTCCTGTACAGATATGATCCGGCAGAAGAAAAGGTCATCAAAGAATATAAATACCAAATGCCAAAAGAAACGGAGGATATGTGTCAATATAGTATGCAGAAGTGGCATTCGGAACCATTTTTGAGGCCAGAAAGGACGCCGAAGAAGAAGGTGAAGAGGTCCTTTACGACGCTATTAAATATCAAGTCCAAGTTATTGAATATTTTTACGTCTAAAAGTTAAACATTAATTATAATCTTTATAGGATTAGTTGCTCAATTCAATGCATTTCTATTTGTAAGAAATAATCGACCCATTGGCGGTATAAGTTAAATTTAATTAAATTTAATCAAACTGTTCAATTGATTCAGATTGATAGAAAAATCGAGAATATATTATACACAAGATTCAATGCAGAAATATAAAATAATGACAACATTTCATGGCGAAAACACTGTACAGATTAAAAATCTATAAAACAAATATATTTTTTAATATAATTTATGCCTAGAACTTAATTTGTGATATTTGTGTGTGTTGTGATATTTTGTACTTATGATTGTTTCGAAATTGTAAGTGACTACTGCTTATAATTTTTGAGAACTAAAAAATTTAATTAAGTAGATATGTAACGCTATATGTATCTCTGTTTATTTGTGTAATTCTTTATGTTTGCAGAAAATATAAACGTAATTACGAAATATATAAATAATTGTGGTTATCGATATTTTCATTCCTGTTACGTAAGACTAGACTAGGTATTACCTATGCAAATATATTTAGTATTTGTAATAACAAGTATCAATTAATAATATTGATTCCCTGGCACGGAGCCAGGCTAGGTTAATGTAGACTTAAATGTGTTAGAATTAAAATGGAAAGTTATTAGAAATTTAAACTTATTATTACTTATTTAACTCACTATTACTGTGACATTTTTAAAGCCATTTTATATATTTATCCAGTTAATGTATTTAATTAACTAATATTCACAATATGTAACGATATAAAATAACAATAAAGAACTTAAATAGTACTTCACTTTTTTATTGATTAGAATAATCCTTACAATATTATTTCGTTACATAATTTTTAACAATTTAATTCCGTGCCTCCGAGGGCCCGTTGACCCGTCGGTCCTGTTTATTGTCGCAACATTGACTATGTCAAAAGTGGCCGTATGGTATAAAACTTCCGACAATCAGATAAGCCACTAACCCATCCACCCACACTAGAGCAGCGTGGCGGAGTTCACACAAGGTCTGAATTACAATAATAAAAAAAGGTTAATCGGTTGACATTCAAAATTTCCCCTTACAAATATTTAATATTATATTATCTAACCTTGAAATAACAAAGTCGACTCGGGATTCTATCGTTTCAAGAAACTAATACTGTTATAAAAGGAATTGGTATCAAAATGTATTATTCTAATACTATTCGCGTAGACATCAAACAAAGTGAATTTCGTCTCACTCACGTTAAATGTTGCATACAAATAAACGTGAGAAACTTTAGGGGTACTTACAGGACGTATCCGCCGGAGGGCGTACGCTGGTATCCACGGATCTTACACTGTTTGAGGCCGGAACGAATCATCCATCGTTCAGTCACACGAACGGGGAACGGATGTGTATCCAATCCATTTAAGTTTATTAGAGAAATAACAGATACGTGACTTACCTACATAAACCCCTTTTGCTATACTCGTCTTTACGGGAATATACGAGTAGAAAAAATATATCCTGTACCTTTGAAGATCTTCATGCGTCTTCTGCGCAAAATTTACTTTGCGCTTTTCCGTTACAGAAGTACACGACTTTTATTATATGGTAATTAAATACACATGACTAAAATCATGTCAGCAAGCCGTTAGGGGGATGTAGGAGAGATCATTGACAACCAAATTACGTCTCATGATCCCTATCCAAATACTAACCATTTACGACTAATTTAATGTCTTATTAAAATTTCATATGAAAACTTAAAAGATGTGCAGCTGTAATTTAAAAAAAATGTTAATAATATTCACCGTTTAATGGTAAATTATTATGTATTAATGTGTCAGACACCAGATAATAATGATAAAATCATATTTTATGCATAACTGTGTTTTTTTTTCAATTTTCAAAGTTGAACGTAGCATATTCTTGAATTCAGCTAAAAATATTAAATTATTCCAAATTGGTTGACATTTGGATAAGGGTCATGCGAGGTAATTTGGTGGCAAACGACCTCCCCAACATCCCCCTAACGGATTGCCAACATATTTGCAGTCATCCTGTATAAGTACTCTTACATAAACAGAGTAGCTGGCTTATTTTAAGTCGTTTTTTATTGTTTGTAGATGTGGTAAAAACGCGTAATAAACTTTCTGCTGAATACATTACTGCACTAAAGACCACATTTGATTCTATTGACAATTCCATTCTATTTACAATCCATTAAATAACATTATCGATAGTTGTGATCACATCAAGCTTTTTTGAAACTTTGTAGAGTTTATAATAAACTAACGATAATCAGGAGAACGAGTAACTCTTCTTTATAGCAATATAGATATGTGGTTGATCTGTTTAACTGCGATTCGCCTAAAGCCGGGCTGACATTACACTCGCTGATTCTGCTGCGAAAATGGCTGATACAGCCATATATTTTACTTTGAAAGATATCCAAAGGCACTTGCTAAATATATTAACTCACATTAACAAATGAGGTCTACATCTGCAACCGATTTCAATCTTCACGCAAGTTTCAGTAGTGGGTCAAAAGCATATTTTAAAAGGGTACATATGAAGACTCATTGCCAAGCCAATATCCCTAGTAAAGGTCTTAGATTATACACACATGTAGCACGCGAGGTCAACACAAACATTACCATGCCGGTTGGAACGTGGTACAAACGTCGCCCTCAGAATTTATCACCCACTAAGAAACGGAGCTGATTTGCTAAAAACATCGTGAGCAGTTACATATTGTACGTCTTTGCTATTTCAGTATTGTACTCACTTTTAATAAAAGGGATATCTTATTTCGAGTACAAACAACTTGCTCTATATAATGCAATCATGTTACTAATGTCTCTCGATAATATTCGGGTTTATTCGTATCCTTGTTGTTTCAGCTGTTGTCGGGTTTAGTAAATATTAAATAAATTAACTAATTCATTTTAAATTAATACTTTTTGTAATTTGTATTCAGGTAACAATAGCGGTACAAAAACAATTCGCTATTTACATTGGAGGGTATGTTTGTAATTCTCTAACTGTGAGCCGACTACAGAACTTAAGCGTTCACTGAATTCTCCGGATACAACGAGGTAGAATTCGATGTGTTTCCCTGGGAATGTCGTTTTCCGATCCCGTTGGGAATCAGGGTAATGAGATGCGGAATTATCATAAGACCTCCCGGTGTACACAAATTAGGCTGGCAGGCTAGCGCGGCACGCGAACCTGATGTTTTTATAATAGGACAGGCACAGCGATATTAGGTAATGAACAATGACGATCAATGAATTGTCAAAATTAAAATTTGAAATAATAGAATGTTATGTTAGTTTTGATTGATTAGTTGATAAACCTATAGCCAATTTCGTAGTAACTTAATTATACTAAATAGCATGTGTATGCCCATGCCACATAGGGCTCTAGTGCAGGGGGGGTAGGTCTAGAACAAAATAGGATTCGTTGAGACTGTTTAGTTTACGTGACGGTCGTTCCTGATATATTTAATTAAAAATTAACAAATCACCAATATATACTTTTGAGTACACCGTTATTACAGATCGTTGAATAAAACAAATATATTGGCTTTATTGTAAAATGTTTTATTCTAACAATATTGCGTGCAATTTAAGGAATCAGACGCTAGAAAAACGTTGGGTTCTCCACAGAGGGTGATCGGTTAAATTAGTTCACGAACCTATGATGTTTCTTTCTGTGTGGGCAATGCATTGCTAATTGACTTACAAATTCCATTTACCACCACAGTTTACTTGCTTGCACTAGGAGAAAGGCATTAACCCTCAGGCTGTTAAGAGTATGACGATGGTTTCGTTAATTTATTGCCAAAACTTTACTGGAATCTAATTTGCCCTTAAACTCTGAGAGCACAGAAATAAACACCTAACGCATGCGAAAGCCGAAACTAAAATACACATTGCGTACTATTTATGTTTCTCGATTGGAAACTGTTCGGCGAATGAGTTTCCAAACTGTTACATTTGCCACTCTAACAGCATTTCCTGGAACTCAAGACTAATTGATAGACTCGATCGATCGAGAGAATCGATAGACTGCCTCTAACAAGATAACCTTGGTAACGCCGGTATATGAGGAGACTAGTCACATGATGGTAAGTGATCACTGGCACCCATAGATCTCAGTAACACGGGGCGTAACTAATGTGCCAAGCAGCAAGCGCTGAACTTTCTTGGTAGGTTCGAGTTTTCAAAATTAACTTCCCTGTCACTTGGGATCATTTCGGCGATCCGAGAAATCAGAGGCGGTTGAAGCTTCAAGATGGTATCTATTGTAAGTAGTAAGTATGGTACGAGGTATTGAGGTAGAAAACTCTGGAAGGTTCGTTAACAAGAAAGTCCTTCAATACTCAATACCAAGACTAAGACACTGAAAATCAGCGCCATGATCACCGCCACGCCATGTACTGAGTAAGTCTCGTTAACTCACTTACTTATTGCGTCCCGTGACAGCTAGAAATCCTATGATTTTTCAGATTTCTTTTACCTATTATAAGTCAATGTTTGACTACAATCCCACCTGATGGTACGTGACAATATAGCCTTACTTTGTAAAAACTTATTCACTCTTTCCTTGAAGTCATTTATTAGATAATTATTATTAATTCTGCCAGATACCTAAAATATATGTTAATGAAGTAAGCTGTAGTCGCAATACACAGTACCTAGTTATACGTTTATTAAAATATTCTCTATCAAATCTGATAATATTTCCATAAGTCGGATTACAATCTTAATTAACTCTGTTTTATTCCTACACACTACTGGTCCAGCTGCAAGGCTTGCGAGTTGACTTAACAAAGCTCATTATTGTAATGTGTCGTTACCAACAGTGCCATACATTGATGTGAATAGTTAGAGTAAAATATTTTATCTCATACCAACTTGTAAAGTGACAATGGTGGTTCCGCATTCGTTATCAGAAGTTTAACCTCGCAATGCGCGACAACCCAGTTATTATCTTAGTTACAAGTAATTAAGTTGCTAGTTTAGATTGAAATAACATAAAGCACAGTGTAAATTATTCGAAATGTTAACCTTTAAGAAATATTATCTTATTTGTTAGACTAATATAGGTTGAATCATAAATATATAATAATACTAACACGTACCACACATAATAATACTTGAGTAATAAATAAAAAACAAGAAATAAGTAATAATTTCGAGTATTTCTGTTAATCCCAGTGGCTAGTTGATAGATTCCATTAAACACTATGCAGCGTAACATAATAATTTTATTGTGGTATTATTATCACTAGTACATTTGTTTGGTTTTTGTGCGTATGTATAGATGTGGTATTAGATATTATTGTTTAGATAAAAAACACATAACTACTTACCGTTATATAATTGTTTTTTATAAACATAAGCACTATAAAACATTACCCCTACATGAAAAGCAAACTTCACGGTTCATCTATCACCGAATAATATGACTAATTCTAATTATGTAGTTATTGGTGTACACTTCCAAGGGTCAGTTGGTGCCAGGCGCCAGGGCTGCCTCGCCCGGAGGAACTACGCTTGACCGGCGAGGGTGCATTATGGGAAAACTCGATATTGACGTAATTTACTATAAAAAAACGATTCTGTCTTAATGCGATAATATCAAAAAATATTGCAGGCGTTTTCACATAATTTTTCACAATGGATAGAGTGATTTACGTGGTGTGTTCAAGTATTCGAGGTAAAAATAAATATTCATGAAACACCCAACATGAAATCGAACAACAACCGTTTAAAGTGCAGTTACTATTCGTGAAGATTATGAACGAGAGCCAGGTTACCAATCGGTAACCAAAACCTTTCTGACCATAAAAAATGTTATATCTAAAGCGCATCGTATCATAAACTTATTAACGAAATTCAACTCAAAAAAATAGTTATTAGAATTTGTGTCTGTTTGCCTGTGCGTTTGTGCGCGCTCATCCCAGAAATGGCTTAACCGATTTCCGTATGGTTTTCACTAATGTATTGCAGTAAGCATCGTGTAATATTTAAATATCGTTTCATGTTAATCTGTATATAAATGAAAAAAGTTATAAATTAATATTATTTCTAATTCATGGAACGAGAAAAATCCAGTCCAAAAACAATGCTGGAGTTATTGCTAAGCGCACCGCGTGGTTTTTCTGAAGCGAAACGAAGGCCGTTTAATAGTTTGCAATACGAGCGCACTTTTTGAAAACAACATAGGTGCCTGCAGGATTTGAACTCGATTTTGCTTCGCTGTCCCTTCGTCGTGATACAGCAATATTCCAAGACAATATACAAATAATGGCACGTATAAGTGTATTGATAAAATACATAATATTACGTATACGTATAATGTATTAATTATTTTGACTTTGAATCTTAATTGCTTTGACTAAAGATGAATAAATAACGGGGTGAGTTACTTTGTGTGTTAGCTCGCATGTTTTGCAATGTTTCGTAATATTTGGCTGATAAATACGTAGCTATTACTTATAACACAACCAAGAATAATATAATATGACCTGTTATTTATATAAAAAAATCAACAATAATCGCACAACCCTGAATAACAATTGCACAACATTGATATATCTCGTGGCAGCCCTACTACAGAACGATCACGTCCGCAGCGAACAAAACTTAAAGCCGAACTCGTCTGACAATGAGTAAAATATGCCAAAGAAAAGTTGTTATCATTTGTTCCAATATTGGAAAAGCAATTCCAAAGTATATACGTGCATTGTTAAGTATAACCCACAATGCTAGACGATTCTTTACGATCATCACATCATCGGTCATTCTATACTTCAAACAGCGCGGTGGTTGGTGTGCTCTGATACCATTTCACATCGGAAGATATCGCTGTTTAGTTTGTACAAATAAATTTATTTTTTATTGGTCGCTCTTCCACATCGGCGTAAACGTCAGACTGATTAGAAGTTACACTTATTGCGCGTTATGAAAAATAATCAAAGTATATCTTCACGATGCAACTAAAACTGTGAACGCCGATGTAACATGCCCATTTCTATCTACACACAAAGGCTATTTTCTACATTTACATAAAAGCTGTAAAACGTCTAACATAA
This sequence comes from Agathymus mariae mariae, assembly GCA_018251895.1. Lineage (NCBI taxonomy): Eukaryota > Metazoa > Arthropoda > Insecta > Lepidoptera > Hesperiidae > Agathymus > Agathymus mariae. The sequence continues at coordinate 15,561 of DWPT01000602.1, forward strand.
GCACATATAACCAACTTGACGTAAGTAGTCGCGTGAGCAAATAGGCCGCCCGAATGATAAATGATTGCTACTGCCCGTTGATATTCGTAACATTGACAACTGAGTTGCCGACCTAAAATCTGTGAACCCCTTTGTAAAGTTCTCAAAACAGTAAAGAGAAGTCAAATGACGATAATATCTTTGGACGATTTTCTATGTAGTGGGGACAATGGTACACCTGCAAAAGCTACAATACACCTGCTACCGTGAAACAAAATAATCGATTTACTTATAACCTAGCGGACTTCGTTCGGGTTGGACAATTCACTATTTATATATATATATATATATATAAACAAACCAAAAAAACATATATATATATATATGTGTGTGTGTTTTTTTGTCTTGATTAGACAATCACGAGTTCTCACCGTAACCAAAGTTTATTAAAATCGGTCAAGCCGTTTTTGAGGTATCTCAGACACCAAAATCTCAACACATTTATATAGTACTGTAGATATAGATAAAGATAATAGTAAAGAAACGAATCATTAATTAATATCGTTTTAATTCTAATCGATTCTGGAATTGGTCTTAAAATGGATAAATATGCATTAACCTACGTTTACATAGACAATGAATACAAATCTTTTGTACGAAACAAAAATTTGAAATCACAAAATATCGAATGGTGGCTCCATCTCGTCGAATCAATAGGAACTTGTTGCTTTGAAATCAATGAAAGTAGTTCCAGCTCCGAACACCGGTTTCAGTAGCGCTACTGAAAACTTGGCGCTGCGCCAGAAGAACGAACAAGCTTACACGGCTGTTAACACTGAGTACACATTGCGTAACAAATTACATCATTGCGTTTTGCCAGCGCGCGTTGCAATAACCACATGCAACATGCATTTTTGGGCAACGGTTTATTTACACGTGTTCGGAAAAATACAAATATCAAAAACAGAACCCGTATCATTTCGGTATTACTATCAGTATCTTCGTCAGTTATTTACGATCGCTTTAATCCGAGATTGTTGGCACTGCATTGGTGAAATACGGGATATTTTCGTATACGTGATATTTTCAGTTAAGCACCCGCAGATTTAATTGAACGCGCTTGTGTGTTTTCATTTGTCAATCGTTACTGACAAAGCGTACTTAAATATGGATGAAAGCAGTTAACGCGACACGTTTAAATGTTTTATTTTAACTCGTTTGTTCTGTGTATATAAATATTTAAGATTTATGACAATAAACAATCTTCCAAAAGCAACCAAAAGTAGCATTCAAGATTCAGCCGCTGTAAAGTAAGAATGGTGAGCAAAATAAATAAAACTACTATGAGTATCAAATTGGTCTATTTTCAACGTTAGAGTTTGCAAGCTTTATAAGAAAAGACAAGTTTCAAAGAAGCATTTCGAGTCTGTCATCCGTCTAGACCTGAATGGCGCACAGTCACGAAAGTGTCTATACAGTTTCTGTGAAGATGGCGACACGGGCGCTATTATGATTTTATATATTTTTCAAAACTTTACTCTGACAGTTTGCAAACAAAATGAGCGATCCTTTGGGACTAATACGACGAGGGACGTGACGATGTCTAAACATGGTTTCATCGTCGACCCACGTTTCTTATCTGAACTGGCTCTTTTACGAACTGATCTTACACGTTTAACAGTTTGCGGTACTGACTTGCGACCAGAGTCATTTTGCATAATCCACTTTTTGTAGGACAAGTTTATTGCTACTATGAGAATCCTAGTTTTAATATCACAGACTAAATCGGAATAACGAATGTCTGTTGTCTTTGCAGAGTCTGTTATACATTGTGCCTTTTTTCGATGACTACAATAAAATCATTTGAAAACAAACATATGTTATCACGTGTTTCGATACGTAAAAGATAATATTGGAATCGAATACTGACATTCGATGTCCCAAGTAATGTAAGTTAATGTTATACTGACGCCACAGCCCAAAGAATAAAATTGCAAAACGATGTCAACGATTCATGCAATCGATTGCATCGATAGAAGACACTCGTAAACGATAGGTACATCGATCGGACCTGTTCGCTACGCAGAATACAATACGGACACAATAAATAATGCATTGAGAGATCCAAGCCCGTTCTATTTTTGTATTGTGCCCTTCGTGAGAGAATATGTGGTTTTATACGAGAAACTATGTGGATTATGCGAATAAGGTACGTAATAATGATTATAATGAGAAATGTCGTGATAAAAGGCGCCAGTGGACATAAAAGGATTGAATCTATTAAATTAATAAAATAACGTCTGTTTATTCACACCTTTGGTATCCGGCTATAAGAAATAGTAATTTTTTATTATGTCTGAATTTATTATCTTGAGACATGGGAAATAGAAAGATCACGGGATGTAAATCGTTTGTAAGTTCTAGAAGTCTGATAGTAAGTGGACATCACCATAACACTACCGGCATCACAGACAGTTGAAGCACCTTCTCGAAGCAGAAGCAAAAAATGACTTTACAAAACACCAAAATGATTATACCACCTACTTTAATGTTTTTTATAATTGTGTATTTTTTAATAAAAGATTTTGATTTCTGAATTAATTGTCTGCAGATTTTAATATGATTTTAAACTGTAAAATAGAAAAAAAGCCAATTCAAATCTACTTATTAAGTGTGGTACCACACTTACTAACGTTAGTTAGTGCGTACTAGTGTTGTAATTCTGGGCGATGTTGTATTCGTGTATGTAAATAAAGAAGTTATCTTCAAAGAAATATTATCTTCTTTCTTACCTTCTTCTCATTTCCTGGCCGATAATGCTATCAATGATACCTTTGGTCTTGTCCGTGGGCGACGATGACCACTTACCACCGGCTTGTCTGCTGGTTAGTCGGCTATTAATGAAAATGGTAGTGTACATATAGCGAGCACCTGGTGCGACTCGTCCTTGCTTTGGTTCGGGAAACAAACCTTAAGTTCAACCGAAATAATTACCCGCTTTTATCGTTTTACCATATTTACGACACACACGTAAAACTATCTAGTAAATTACTGCATCTATGTGTAAAAACCTATGGCATATAAATAACGATGTTACATAATATAAAACAGTTCATCTTTCTCTCATAACGCGATGTTCCCAGAAACTGCACAACCTTTTATGTCATATGTTTAATAATTGTATTTATGTTTTATAATCGTATTACTCTAGTCTTGGGCTTGTAGTATTCGAGAACTTTCCTTTCTTCGATAAGTGATCTCATAGTTGGTCGGCCTAACCATTTCAAGGACTTGACTTACTTGCTGACAAGCTGTATCGGTACATTCAGATACGAGAACCAGAATTACAACTCACAAAAACAGCCAACGTTTCTCATTTCCAGTCGTTCAATGATGTGTAAAAGTTCCCTTAGCGAACGTCGGCTATTCGAAAGCAACTGCACGCTATAAATTAATTTCCCTGATAATAGTTTAATGAAGCAATCGCAATACTTTGGCCACACTGGCCACTAAAACTACCTCTACTTACACCGCCAAACGTCTGGGTGTCAGATAATTATCCACTTTTACATTTACTGCGCGAGTGGTTGATAAATTTAATAAACAATCTCAATGCTTGGAATAGGAACACACGTACGACATCCAAAAGGATGCTTGTAACATTAAAACAAACACAAATAAACGCACATTTATTGTGTCTGTGGTATTTCTGATTGCAATACAAAAGTTATAATTTATTATATTTTAATTTACCCTTCCACGTTATTCATAACGTAAATTGAAATATTGCTATTCGTTGTAAAACGGATTTGCATCGGAAACATTATCTAGAAGTGATTTTTTTAAATGTTGCCAAAAACCAAAATAGAGAGAAAGAAAATATATTATGCCTTTAATGTCATAATGAAAAGGTGTTTACCGGGACCATACCAGAGCACCTGCCAGTAAAAAGCATAGTTTGTTAGTTTCGTTTAGTTTAGCATAGTTTGTTAGTTTAGTTTAGTTTGTTAGTTTCGTTTAGTTTAGCATAGTTTGTTAGTTTCGTTTAGTTTAGCATAGTTTGTTGGTTTAGTTTAGTTTAGCATAGTTTTTTTCTTTCACCTCACCGATGTGCAAGCCTTTGTAGAGCGATGCCATGATTAAACGGCTTAAGCTGGCTCGTTTCGGCGACAACATAATTAAATGTGATGATGAATCACGGTCGCCAATTTGGCTGTTTCAAAATGAATCAACCCGTGTCAAACTGAAATAATCGTGAAGTGCAGCGTAAGTCCTGATCGCTAGTCTGTTCACTTTGACGGGTTATATGGTGACACTGTTAGGAAATTATAGTCAATCAATGACAAATTATGTCCTACCAAATGGTCTTGTATAATTTATTAGCAAAAATTAAATGCACCCAATGCGCACAATTTTAACCAATCGAGATAATTTTGTCCTCCGGTGTAATGATGTTTATAGGACGTCAATATGTCTCTGTAACTGGAAAAAATAATTTCACATCGAGGCCACATTTGGCAAACATTTATATATCTGTAAATGATAATCGCTTTATTTAATAGGTGATGTAAACGCCATCGAATAATATGTTACTAAGCTTTGTATCGATCCTTGGGAACACTTAACTCTGTGGTTTCCATGTGGGCATCGTGGAAGCATTCATTCAAACCTCCACGTTTGATTCGTAGCGGTAAACAACAACAATAACCGTTTATTTTTTCTTTCGGATGGAAAGTTAGCCCTGGCGGCTTTTACACTTTCAAGTGGACAGCGTAGCAACCTGACATGCCTGATGAGACACGCTGGAGAAAACGGACGAAACCTCGTCTCAGTTAAAGAGTCATTTGCGTTCTCTTAAAAAGGAATCTTGCGAATAGGTTAAAAGCACTATTCGTGAGGGTCGAATTTGTGCTTTGGACAATGCAGTCATAGTTATACAACTTACGTCGAAGGTCAGTCATCAGCGCAATTACGGATTGAGCGTATTTTTCACGCGCGTAAACCCCTTAATTTACTCCGCGTATGCTTGTTTCATTTCGTTGCCGTTGGAACATTATAGTTTAATTAAGCCAGTATGACCTGATAATACACGCCGCATACACGTCTCATCTATAAACGCTCTAAGTGATCAACCCAGTTACGCAGCATCAGAGACTGATAATATTCTCAGACTTCATCACCACTTACAATTAGGTAGGATTATTATGGTTCCGCATCAACTTAAATTTAGCAAATAAACGTGGAGAGCGATCGAATGTTTCATTTCTCGCGTAATCGGTACAAGGTTCAAGATCGATATGTGCTGAACCAGCGTGAACTTCTCTCTATGCCTCTATACTTACAAAGAAAGATCAGTGCCCTATTACGCTGGTAGTTTTCAGTTATGTACTCCACGTTACTCACGTTCGAAGTATAGAGCAAAAATTGCCCTTTTGTTAATGAATATTACAAACCAAAAATCAAAAAACACCATTTATCATTGTACATTGATTAACAGCTCTCAATTCTGTTGCACGGGATAATGACAGGTGGCTATTAAGGAACGCAGTGCACGAGAGTATAAGGGTGTCATTAGCATTGACTGTTGGCGTCATTTTCTATTCAAACCTTCTTATGCAAGGATTTAACCAACACCTCATTATCCGCCGCCTTTTATAAGCACTAATATTCATCGGGCTTCAGTTTACTATAGAGAAAAAAAAAAACAAAAAAAACTTTTGAAGGAAAGGTCAAGATCCGTAAAATTTTATTCGTTCATAGTATAGTGTAAAATATAAACTTTATAGCCTTGATAAATTCAAAGTATGTAGGCTTCTCCCTAAACTACGTGACCTGGAAATTAAGAGTCTATTAAAATGAGCAATTTCAACCTGGTATCAAATCATGAAAATGTCATTATCGCGTTTATGTTGCAACGTTGAAGAGACGGTCAATAAGCGTTATTACCACCTCCAACTTCGACGGTCAGGCGTTAGTCACGGCTCTAGTGTTACGGATGCGTGTTGACGGCTACGACCTACTCTCAGTTGGTCGATTGAATGTTTGCACGACTACTCGTATTGACTTCACACAAAAAATATGTGTGTGATGAGACAAATACCTTCGTCTTTTACCTACGTATAACATTTTGGAAACACCGGATACACCAGCTATACGGCCCTTATCATCATCCACTTCTTCAATATTCAGTCACAGATCTACACAAACATTCATTCGCGCGACAATAACTTCATTCACGACCGAACCATTTCAGGAGTAAGTTTAACAATCTACTGTTTCTATTGACCTTTTGACAGACTGTCTTATTGTCTCGGTCTTTTCGAATTATTATTAGTTCGCGAGAGATAAACAATTTTACAAACTGAAAAACATATTTACCTAAATTGTTTGTATCACAATCATATCATTGTGGTCTCAAGGATAATTCAATAATATCAATAGTTCCTGATAATCCACAGATTAGGACGGGGTAATTATACCACAAAGGAAAAATTAATCATTGAATGAAAATGATTTTGAAGTTAAGCTAAGTTTATACTTAAAATAAAAAGCATCGGTTGGAATAATTTACTGTGATTCTCACAAGGTTAAAGATAAGGAATCTTGAATTCCCTTGATCCCTTGAGGTGATTGAAGGTACGAGTATACATCAGGTGTGAAAAGTGACGATGAAGTTTAATGCTATTAACGTCACACCAATGTTTGGTTGATTTTAAATTTATCATACAATAAGAAGCATGCTTCATCTATCCAATACTGACTAGTTTATAAATTCGCCTATCGCTCTCGTCGATACTGAACTAGTGTGCAAACATACTATTCAAAGTGTCGACTGTCGACTAACTCAAGGCGAAGTCGTGACCTCTATTTTGGTTATACTAATCAAGCGAGCAATTAATGGACCGATTCTATCTCGAATTTTTAATCATCACGATATACATGGAAATTAATTAAACGACGAAATAATACGAATGCATTTCTAAGTTTGAAAGCTACGATTTACGAGTACTTACGAGTATGAGTGAGCTCCAATGCGAAGCACGCGTCGCGGTTTGTACTCGAGTTGAGTAGACTTAGAGCGTACTTAACCACGTTACTCCAGTGCATATTGTTGGTTAGATCCGTCGCCAATCAAAATATAGGAAGTACTGAAGGCCTCCGACGTGGTAAGCCACGATCTAACTACATTTAACTACGAGGGGAGGTCCAAAAGTTCGTGGAATGAAAGGGTTTTAAATAAAATAAAACTATAAATCTATTTTTCCTTTTCAATATAGTCTCCCTT